>ML802670.1:219102-237037 GCA_009831015.1 Picea engelmannii | reverse complement strand
AAGTGTGCACTGAAGGTTGCAAATAAGTTTTGTCTTTTCGTTGTCGTAAATTTAATTTTGAAGAAAATGTTAATGAAGCAGGAAGAAATTTCCATGTATGTTGTCACTAGCTGACACCTATATGACTTACTCCTCCTTTGGGCATGGAATGACTATAATTAGGTCTTGATATTGATATTGTATTTTTTTTTAAATACCTACACAAAGGTGGCAATTGTGACGTCTTTCACTCTCTTCCCGTCGCTATTGCCACGTCCAAGACATCTCTCTTTCCACCTCCAAGATTTTCGCTCCCATAGAAACCACGTCGGAGCTAGTAACTCTTGGTCGTCGTTGTTGCCACCTGATGGATGTCGTTCTTGCCACATCCAAGACTATCTCTCCCATAGCAACCACGTCGGAGCTAATACCTCGTCCCGTCGGTCTTGCCACCTCTGAAACGTCTCTCTTTCCACCTTTGAAACGTCTCTCTTGCCACGTCTGAAACATCTCACTTGGCACATTTGCAACATCTCACTTGCCACATTTGCAACGTCTCACTTGCCACGTTTTCAACGTCTCACTTGCCATGTTTGACACGTCGGTCTTGCCACGTTTGAAACGTCGGTCTTGCCATGTTTTCAACGTCTCACTTGCCACGTTTAAAACGTCGGTCTTGCCACGTTTGAAACGTCGGTCTTACGACGTCAATATGGGGCTGGGAGATCCAATTTATGATGACACGTGGTGTCATATAACATTGCAATATAGACGAAAACGTGGTCGTCGGAAAAACGACGTCATGTGAAATGGAGTTTGAGGGGGTCTGAGGTTTGTCAGTCTTCTGACAATAGAAAGTGGCAATTGCGTCGAACGCGTCGTCGGAATTTGACCCAAATGCAGTAGTGATAGAATAACTGATAAGGAAGATAAGAAAATACAATCTCAAATTAATGAAAGAGAAAAACAAGAGGAACTGCTCTGGAAAAACAAATCTATAATATGTTTGCTCAAAGAGAGGAAACAAAACACAAAATTCCTCCACAGATATATAATTCAATGAAGGCGTCACAATCATGATCTACAGAATCCTCACTAAAGTCTACATATATTCCCTCTGTAACATGGTCTACAGAATAATCACTAAAGTCATCGCCAACTAACTAAAATTTCCTCTTCCCTCTCTGATTTCTCTAAAACAAACCAGCTATATGGAGGGGAGGAAAATCTTGGATTAGGTTATCCTTTCCATATGCTCATCTACTCTCTAAAAATTTCCAAAACCCTCGTTATGCTCTTAAAGTTGGATATGTCTAAATCCCTCGACAAGCTAATTTGGCAAGACATTCATCATACCCTTCACGCCTTTGGCTTCTCCCCTTCCTAGATCAAATTAATACTTTCCCTTACCTTTTGTTCTTACTTTTCTATCCTGGTCAACTACTCCCCTTCTTCTACTTTCTCCCCCTCTAGCGGGTTTCAGGCAGAGAGATCCCCTCTCGACCTTCATCTTCATCTTGATGGACGAACGTCCTAGCAGAGCCATCAAAACAACTGTGGTAGAAAATAAAATGAATTATTGTGTGTTGACAATGAGGATAATCCCATCTCCCATCAAAAATTTGTTGATGACACTATGCTCATGTCTTATTCTATAGCTAGAGAATCCAAGGCTATCCAACATGTCCTTTCAGATTTCATGGACTCGTCAAGTATCACTATCAATATCTCAAATATCATTTTTTTTTCTTTCACACTACCTTTGTTGTACAGGCTCACATCTATAGGATCCCTGGATTCCAAAGGAGCTCTCTTCCATCAAAATATATCGGTTCCTTCTCATTGAAAAAAGATGAATAAATTCATCATGGGAGGACCTTCTCTCCCGAATGAACAAGAAATTGTCTAATTGGTCCTTCAAAATGCTCAATGCATCATGAAAACTGGTCCTTCTAAAGCATATCCTTCAATCCATTCCTCTTTACTTGTTTTCATCCATGGTTTTTGCCAAAGCGATCCATGGTTTCTCCCAAAGCTTTATGTTGCATCTTACTTAGCAAATGTTTGATTGGATGCAAACCCAAGTAATTTGGAAATGTATCATAAAGTAATGATGTCATCGATCTAAAATTTAATTAGATGGCATATTTCTTCCATCCAACCAAACATGGCGTAAAGTTAATCATTGATTTTCATGGACTGTGCTCCATACCCGTTGGATGCATGAAATCTGATTTCTCATATAGACAATCGCTACTCCATTACCAGACTTTGACCCATGTACTCTTCATATATTATGGGTTTCCACCATAGTAAGTGCTTATAATGTTGTGACTTTTCCTTGCCACTTGTACTTTTGGAGCATTTCATCAACTTTATATCCTAATATCTACTCGTCTAAATATTGTTTCCATTTTTGGTGGATTTACCAAGGTTATTTGTGCTAATAGTAAGAAACCATAATATATTTGAAGTGGGCATGGATAGTGGAGTTATGAATCACCCTATTATAATTGTGTCTAACATAAAGAACATTTATGTTAATTTTGTCTTATTTTTTTTCCTTTCTTCATAACTTTTTCTAGTCAATGTTGGAGATATTAACTCATACTTGTCTTGTGCTTAAATTTTCAATAATTTACAAAGGATAGATATTGAGGCGATATGTTGAGATAGGAGTCTCCAAAAATTCCTCGCAAACTCTCTAGTATATCCCAAGAAGGAAGAAGACGAACCCCTTCTTCGACTGAGACTCCGAGTGACCAACGACAATCTCGTCAAAGAAGATTATCAAACGAGTATGTGAATAGATCAACTATAGAATGTGATCAAGCAAGTGCTATGGATGAATCCTTCTTATATAGGTTGCGCATTGATACTCCTACACCTAAGAATGTAGGGAATACATGAGGACAAGAAAGTATTTTTGGTAATTTTCTTTGATTTTGCTTATTTTTGTGTATTTAAATTTATGTCAAGTTAAATGTTGTAATTACTTTGAAATGTGTGTGTAGACAATGAGTTTAGAGAGAGGGAAGACAATGAAAGAGAGAGTGGGTGTCACGAATATTCTAATGCTGGTGAAAAGGGTGAAGGTGGATTTAGGATGCGGTGTTATCAAGAAACAAAATATTACATGCCTACGTCCACCTATCCTTCGGATATTGGTGATGAGATTCCCTGGGAAGATATTACTGAAGCAATGACCCTTGAGTGATGCTCAACTGTTAAAAGTAGGTTGGAAAATTATTTTAGGATCTTGTATCTCCCTCAGGAGAGAAAACAAAGATTGCATATTGTTTTTCATTCATTGCAAAAATTTATGGATGCATATCAAAAGATGGGACCAACCATTGACATTTTTATTGATTTGATGAGGTGGCAAAAGTCAGAGGTGATGGGCTCTGATAAATGGGACGCAGTAAAAAATAAAGTTTCAAAAGAAAACACAATTTCGATGTTCAATTTCAAAGATGGGCCAAAGTGAAATATGTTGAAGGTGCAATATTTCAAGTACCCCGACATAGCAGGACATATGTATAACAAATTTTTGGCAGCATATGGGAAATTTCCATGGAATGATGAGGTTCCACATTATTTTTCTAGAAATGTTTATGCAGAGTTTTTCATCGACATGCACCCTGATTATACTAGTCTATCATCTGATTATTATGGGGTTGGTAAATGACGAACATATGATCGAAAAGGGGCATATAGAAATGCGACATTGTAGAGGCCTCCATGACCTTTAGTATCTCGCCCAACAGGGGCATTTTCTTCATATTCAGAGTTGGAGCTTCATCATAGGTTGTAAAAGAGCCTAGGAATGCAAATGGGGAACATTTAGAATTGATTTTTTATGGTGTTGATGTTGGCTTCAACCGTCAGCGAGAAGAAGCCAATTCTCGGGCCATTTTTGTTTATAAAATAGATGTGAAGTTAGATACCACGTCATTAGAACATATTAAGGAGTATGAAAAAAATTTCCATGATGGTTGGAAGGAGGTCATTCATAATGATGAACCGAACAACAAATTGGTATGTGTTCTAGTTAGTAAATGTTTTACGCATTTTAGGATAGTTTACTTCTAATTCTAGATCTAGATATATATCATTGTATCTATAGAAATAATTGAGTTGTTATTTTCATTAATTGAAATTTGGAGATATGTTAAATGAATCTCCAGTAAATAGGGGACTTGATCCCAAAGGTCTAAATTTGGATGGGTTGAATCAGGTATGTGTTTTCTAATATCCACAGATGAGCACTTTAGTTGTCCAATCTCCAATCTTTTGAATAAGATCAACAACATGACATTTATAATTTTGTATAAATGTAAACACATTGAATCTTAGATTTAGTTCTTAGTTGTGTTGTTCACAAATCCCTATTCCATATCATACTACTTGGGAAGGCTTGTCTCAATTCTCATTGGGAGAGATTGAAGAGGGTGGGAGTTCATAGGTATCATTGCATGTTGAAAATAAATTTAGTTATATATTAAAATTACAAATTGTCATTTAAATTATTAATTTAATAGAATAATGTCTTAAACAACATTTAATTTATTGATTCATAGGTTGGCACATCACAGGCATTACATGTTTCAAAATTTAAAACTACAATTTGATGTGTTAAAATCATTTAAATATAATTTTCAAATTTTTAAATTTGAAATGTGTTATATAGGGTAATTTGGAGAAGAGAGTACCTGAGAGTGTGCTTGAACAAAATGTGGAGAAGAGAGTGCAGGAGATTTGGATTGAGGAGGAAGCATCCATACCTGGGAAGGATGCATCCATTCATGATGATTCATAAATGTATGTTCTGTTAGCACTCTGTAATTCCCAGAGGTTGTCAAGGGCAAAAGAAATTGACAGAGGTAACTTACCAAAACCACTTTCAAAACTGGGATCTAGCCCTACCAGTTTCAGAGAGGGATATATCTATACGATTTATATATGTTTGAGTTTTTAGATATTAGGTTGTTACACATTATTAGGTCGTTACACATAATTTTTGTCACTCTAGTGATGTCTCTACAGTTATGTGTTCAGGCTATCATAAGGACTTTTTGCCTGAGAAAAGTGACTATTGTCTTCTTCCATATAACATATTTTTAAGATGAGTTCATAGGTTGACTATGTTGCAAGGTGAGAGAATCTTGATTCTCGCAGGAAACCCTATACCTATCCCACGAGGTGTTCGTAGTCTGCTCTATAGGTAGGGTGCGAACCTGTTTTAAAGCTTGAAAGGAAGAGGAAGTTACGAAGGTTCTAGAAGAGTATCTTCTAGAAAATGAGTTGGCATTCGCATGGTTGGCATCCTACTGACTTCTCATATTTAGTGGGATCATCTTCATCCATTTAACCATCTCTCCTTCTCCTATATAATGAAAGGTTTCTCAAGGAAGAGGTTAAGAAAGATTGAATGAAGAGTTGATGAGGGAATCGTGTGAAGAACTTTGTTTGGATTGAATCTTGAAGACTCTATTTGTCTATCAAGTTGTACTAGATCTTCTTCATGCAAGTGTAGAGAAAGTGTGTGTGTTGGAACCAAGGACCACTTGAAGGAAGCTTATGAAATCAAGGTGATCTGGTTGTATCTTCTACTTTCATTTAGTATAATACAGCGGCATGTCCTTTTCCCATTAAATAACTCTTATATTATTTCATAACTCCTTGATCATATGCATAGGTTGACATTGAATATACTTTGGTATCTTCACTTTGGTTGGTTTGTGTTGTCTTGGACCTGATCTCACAAGAGCACCAGAGCAAAGTAGGAACAACAGAGACCTAAGGAAGTAATATAAAGGTACGCAACTCATTCCTTCTCGATAGTATATTCAATGACTGCAACTTAGAGAAAGAGTCATGTCCTATCCTATTTTGTTCTAGATCCGGGTAGATCTAGGGAGATCAGTTAGTGTCCGCACCTACCGATTTATCCAATAACAAAATTGGCGAGTCCACTGGGGAAAACAACCCATTTTGTGGTATTTTCTTGGCCATTTTCTCTTGACCTACCCTTTTTCATTCCCAATCAATCTTTGAGTCTTTAGGAGATCCTTACAGACTCTCTGGATCTAGAATTTCACTCAAAAGTTCTGTCCTTTTTCCAAATTTTGCATTGATTACAAGCCTTCTCGCATTGTCCCTTTATGTGGCCTACGAGAATCACTGAAGTTCACACCCTAGTGTTCAGTTCAGTGCGACCTTCTCACACCCTGCCTATGTCTAGGCTATGAGAATCCCTAATTCTTGCACTATACCCCACTACCAGACATCGAACTCACTTGTAAAAACTTGGGATTAGGTCTTTTTGTGTCTTCAGATGCCCAAATTTGTTTGTTTATATGGGAAGAACTTATTTTTCCAGTGATTGACTATTTCTTGACTTCAAATCTTGTGAATGATTAGTTTTCGGAAATCAAAAACTCTTCTTGATCATTTTTTTTCAATTTTTACCTCTTGACCTTTTCTTAACAAGGGTATAATCTTCGATTATGAAATCCAAGTGCTTGTTTGGTCGAGAGCCTTTGATTGGATTAAAAGTTGGGGTCAATTGTCCTTTTCGATTGCTTACTACTTGGAAAAATGTTGTCTATGTGCATTTGAAGAGACTGGTCTTGTCAGTTTGTTATTTTTATCTTCATTGAAAGATCGATTTGGGTGTTTGTTGAGTATTTCATTTTCATTGGTTGCTTACTTTTTCTTAGTTCCATCCCTATTGCTTGGTTTCTAATAAAAAATTAAATATTTTTTTTCTTTTCATTTTTTTTAAGCAATCATTTATTCGAAAAAATTGGCATTCAAATACTGAAAGAGAACGAATAATGAAATTGCATTGTTCATGATTATTTGATATTACATTTCAAGAAACATCATACACCGTAGTTCGCATTGTTCCAGAAAAATCCTCTTTCCTTCCTGTAGATAGAATTCATCGAACGAAAATTTGTATCATTCATCCCCATTTACACATTGTTGGGTCAGAGTCTTACACAACATTGGTTTCATTTTCATCTCCTTTTGTGTAACAACAGACTTTAATAATATTGGGCAACTCTAAAATTCAACTAGCAACTTTTCTAGGGCTCTTTTGCACCAACATTAGCTAGGCTAGAGCTTTGGAATAGGTAGTGAGACACACTCTCCAAAGAGCAAAACACACAATAGTATCTTGTGATAAGGAGTGTCAAATTCCATTTGAAACATTTTGTCTTGGGAAGCCCTTCTCACACAAGGGTCAAACCTGAGGTCGCATTGAGATTGACAGAGTTACTCACCCTACTTTGTTGATCTCCGTGTAGAGATTGCACGTATTACGAGGGTCACTTGAAGGTATACCCACAATGATGAGTGGAAACCTCTCAAGTTGATTTCAGGCTAGATACCCTGCCCTTGCGTGTGGATCGGACTGTCGATTATTTCCCCAGACATCATTGTTGTTTGTGGTAACCTTAGTAGCCTATCTTCTTAGGGTATTACACAAGGTTATTGTGGAGGGGTAAGTCTTCATGGTACTTGGAATCGATGTTGTCCAGACTCACTCGGGCTCCTTGGAGGGTATACCCATGATTATATGTGGGAGCTTACACCAGGGTGTAAGTCTATTAAGCAGGTCATCAACGTAAATTTTCCACCCTAGCCCAACCCCTTCTTGTCTTGTCGTCGCGACATTGGATTTCATCACCAACTAGTGACTCTTCCTAGATTTTACTAGCGTGTGTTGTTTGTTTACCCAAGTTGGCCATAGAATTTCTTTCGTAAGATTTTAACTCAATCATAATTGACCCTCCACGTCGTTCACATAGAATGCAATGCCTACCTCTAGAAGATCTGGAAGGTTCTCAACCCTTTCCTACCAACTCACTGGAGGGCTCTCCTCAACAAAGTTAAGTCCAATACGTTTCCACTCCACAAGTGGAAATAACTAACTCTTTAGAATGGTACCAAATTACCAATTCTCAAGAGGAATTCTAACTTCCTCCCAACTCTGTGAGATGTATTGTTCAAGTGAACTCTTCCAGAGAAATAGTTGTTGAGTCTTCTGGATTACCAACCAAACCTTTCACAGGACCTAAGGGTCAAGATCCTTTTTGGAGTACTAGAATTTTTAGACGGGATCTCTTTGGCTCAGGAGCAGGTGTTGATATCACTGTCACACCTGAGCTGCCTAAAACATATGATCTAGATGCAATACCTTTTACTACTGCCTATTATTTTCTTGGTTCATATGCTCCACTAGCCGACCACATCTTGACTATCCCCCTACAAACATTCCAGTACACAATGGTCCCAAATACTACGTGTCCTCACACCGAGATTACGGCAACTAGCCAAGATCCCATTGGCACGTCACTTTCGCCTAGATTCACACCAACACTTCTCCCCAGATATCATACGTTGAATGATTCTATTCCCGCTCCTACACAAATCCCATCTGGGACTACTGGCATTTCCACTTCTTCTGGGCACCATCTCGTTCCTGGTTTCATTCGGACACTTCCTTGGCCCCCTTTCATAGGACCTCTTCCATCCTCTATCGGAGGCACTGACCCTAGTGGCACCATCCCGTCTTTCACACCTAATTACCAGATTCCTGTTGGTGGACAATTTCACAAAGGAGGCCAAACCTAATCCCCTTTTGCAAGACAAATCCCAATTGGGACGCAACCCTCGATTGGAGGGAAACCCCCACCTACCCCACCCTATAGACAAAACATACCTCCATCCTTGGCCTAGTATTGGAACTATCTTATCCAAAATAATCCTCATTCGATTGGGGCGAAACAGCCTCAAGCTAGCTCCTTCATACCCCCTAGTATAGGCCAACCATATCCAGGTATGTCCAATCCTATTTGGGGCTCGAACGTTCAAACCCACGCCCCTATTTAAGGGAACAACCCCAACCAATACAACCCTATAAATTACTTGCCTCCACAAAAACAACTGAATCTACCTAGATCTTCACATTATATTCCAACTTCTTACGGTCCTACTGGTCTACCGATGGGATTCCCTCCCCAAAGTCACCAGTACCCACACGTGAATAGAAATTTACCCTTCTTAGCCACCCTGGACGTCCCTGATCTATCGATAATTTTAAATGATTTGATCCGTCACTCTCCTCAATGACCCGTGATACCGGCCAAACTAACATCCGACATCCCCAAATTCGATGGTAAACCAGGAGAGGACCCAAAAAATCATGTAATGACTTTTCACCTTTGGTGTTCATCCAACTCTTTGATGGATGACTCTATTCGTTTACGCCTTTTTCAGTGAACTCTCATAGGTTCTGTCACAAAGTGGTATATAGAATTACCATGAGGCTTCTTCACTGACTTGAACACCCTCGCTATGGCTTCCCTCACCCACTACCAGTTACCGATCCATTATGAAATGGGAATCGAAATTTTGATTTCTTTCAAACAAACCAAAGCCACTCATATCTCTGATCACATTCATGAGTGGCGAAGGATACGACGTCTCATCAAACTTCAAATTCTCGATCAGTTGCTAGCAGAGTGGTTCACGAAATCATTCTTGAATGACATCGCTCGTGACATGTCCATGGGTGGAGTTGTCATAGAAGAATAGGTGATCAGTCGTGCTCAATACCTTGACCTCGTTTACTCACAAACGAGTACTCTTTACGACTTACTCCCTGACACACCTCGTCCTTCTACTTCTGGTACTTCAACTACTCTTGTTGGTTCTCATGCAGTTGATGGTGTGATTGGCACTTTCCATGCCTAACCCCATTCTGTCCAAGCCTCTAGAAACAACCCCAAATATGTTTCTTCTAATGTTCAAAATGCTCTATCCCCTACCCCTCCCACCGGAAAGACTTATGAGGTGAACTTTGTTCAATCTACCCCCGCTGGAAAAAATAAATCCAAAAAGGGAAGGGTAAGAACAAGGAGGATAAAAATAATCTGCAATCTGGGAAGACCAAAACACAACCTGTTGACGATAAGGATAAGCGCAAACCCCGATACCCTTGTCTTATCTATGGTGATGATCACTACACTAAGAATTGTCCAAGACGAGTTGAGTTTACTAAGTTCCTTAAAGGGACCGCAAAACCACCTACTCCATCCATGTTGTCACAACCCTTCCCTTCTCAACAACATGCTCACTTGGTCATTCATGACCAACCTTCCCCCTCCACTACATCTTATGTCTTAATGTGTACAGGTGATTCAAAGAAGAATGACATCACACTTACCACTCGAGCCAAAGATTATTCTTCCTTCAAAGAGAAGGTTGATGAAATACCTCCTTCGTTGGTCCAACCATCTCCCACGAATCCACCTACCAACAGTCATGTTCATCTTGAACGACCGAGCCTAGATACAGTTCTTTGCCCTCCCCCAAAGGGTGTTGTCTGAAAATCTTCTTTCAATCCTCATGCATGTGCTTCCCAGAACTACAGTATTGTCAAAGATCTGCCCCAAGCACCGTCTGTGATGTTAGCCCTCGAAGTCCTTTAGAGTTGTCCTATACAATGGAAGGCATTGTTTAAATCTATTGGTGGAATCGACCCTACCGATACAAATTTAATAATTTTTGACTTGGAAGATCACATTCCACGGTTAACCCCTCAAATCACATTCCAACTACAAGTTATTATCTCCGACAAGAACATTTGTTGAATAGTTGTTGATGAGGGTGCCCTGATGTGTGTCATGTCTATTACCTGCTGGAAAGCCATCGGCTCTCCTCCTTTAACTAAATCCCACAACATGCTCAAAGCCTTCAATGGCTCTGGTTTTAAGCCTTATGGTGTCCTCCCTTCATTGCCTATCACGTTAGAAGGAAAAACGGTCAACGTTGAAGTGGAGGTCTTTGATGCTCCTCTCGATTAAAACCTTCTACTTGGCCGTAGCTAGATCAATTCCATGCGTGCAGTTGTGTCCACTCTTTTCTGTGTCGTACGTTTCCCACATCAAGGAAAATTCTTCACGGTGGACCAATTGGCCTTCTTCAACTCTANNNNCCCCCCCCTAGATATGAGAACGTTGGTGTGGGTCTTCTTAAAGATTCATATTTGATGGGTACTTTCCCCATCCCACCACCCGATGTTCCACATCCGTTCGTCGCCTCGATTAATATGATTTCCACCTCTGTTTGAGAAACCCCTGTGTCTTACGACTCGTGGATAGTACCCAACCCCAACGATCATCTTTTTTATGGCGACCAAATTCCTTTGAGTCTGGTTGAATCCGCTTATCAAGACATTCAATCGGAAACCCCTTCGACCCCCTCTCTTGGTGATTTATCTCTGGATCCATTCCGCATCATTTTTCCTATGGACGAGATGATTATGTTTGTTATATCCATGGAAGATACCCCTTGGGATGATGGACATCATCGTTCCATCATCTTCCTGGAACAACACACCATTGAGAGTTACCAACAGATCTCGACCCCGTCGATCGTTGTCAACATTTCTACCGTTCCTGAGTCTACACACGATATGTTCTACAAAGGGAACTTAAGTAATATCTCACCCACCATCCCCCTCGACATATCCATAAAACCTGGAGTTGTCAAAAATGTGCATATCAGAGCTTCGTGTTCCCATGACGAAGTTGTCACCTACAAGTCTCTTTTCCAAGAATTTTGTGACGTCTTCGCATGGAGCTATGAAGAAATGTCAGGTATTGACCCTGATATTGTGATACACGAGATTAAGACATACCCGGGCGCTAAACCCATTTGGAAATGAATTCATCTGGTCCACCCACGTAAAGCAACCACTATCAAGATTGAAGTTTAGAAACTTCTCAAAGCTGGCTTTATTTACCCTATGGCTCTAACTGAATGGGTTTCCAATCTTGTTCCAATTAACAAGAAACAAGGTACGATCCATGTGTGCGTTGATTATAGAGACATTAATAAAGATTTTCCTAAAGACAAATTTCCTACCCCCTTCGTTGACCAGATCATCGACGATTGTGCAGGAAGTGAAATCTTCTATCTGATGGATGGTTTCTCCGGATATAATCAAATCAATATCATACCCACAGACCAACACAAGACTGCTTTTATTTGTCCTTGGGGCACTTTCGCCTACCAGAAACTTCCATTTAGTTTAAAGAATGTCGACGCAACTTTTCAACGTGCTATGTCTTATGCCTTTCATCATATAAAGCACATTGTGCAGCCATATCTCGATGACTTACCGGCTCATTCCATGCACTGTGTAGATCATCCAACACACCTCCGCGCCATTTTCCTTCACTGTCAGTTTTACCATATACGTTTGAATCCCCACAAATGTGTTTTTTGCGTAGAATCCGGCAGACTTTTGGGATTTATTATTTCATGTCAAGGGATCAGGGTAGATCCTTTGAAGGTTGAGGCGATTCTCAATCTTCCTCCTCCTTCCTCACTTCACCAACTACAAAGTTTTCAAGGGAAGGCAAACTTTCTCCATCGTTTCATCCTAAACTATGCTAAGCTAACTCTTGGATTTACTCGACTTCTCAAGAAAGGTTCTGAGTTCGTATGGGATACCACTGCTGACAAATATTTTGAAGCTTTGAAATTGTCTTTAACCCGTACCCCACTACTTTTCCCGCCTAATTACAGTCAATATTATTTCTTGTATCTAGCAGCCTCAAACTCTACCATTTCTATGGTTCTCATTCAGGAGGATGATTCTCATGATGAACATGTAATTTATTATTTGAGTCGAAGTCTCATGACTACCGAAACCAAGTATTTACATATTGTAAAACTGACCTTGGCCACCGTCAAAGTTGTTCAATGTTTTCGACACTATATCCATTTATGAAAGACTACTATGATTTCCAACTGCAACCCTATGCATCACATTCTTACACGCCAATTTCTAGGGGGAAAATAATCCAAATGGATTGTAATACTCCAGGAGTTTGACTTAGAATTCGAATGCACTAAGTCCAAGAATTACTTGGTGTTTGTCGAGTTGATATGCGACCTTCCCTGTTCTGAGACGGAAAATGTAGTTGAGGATTCATTACCCGATGAATCCATTTTCTTGATCAGGTTCGATGACCTTTGGTATGTGTATATCATCATATATCTCTAGACACAGACTTTCTGGCCCGATTTGTCTAGCACTAACCACCGTCGAATACGCTACCAAGCCCATTAGTATATTATCCTCGGTGATACTCTTTATCGTCATGGGATTGACTTTTTATTTTTACACTGCCTCACGTTTGATGAACCCAAGAAAACCCTGAATGAATACCATTATGGAGACTATGGTGGTCACATGTCTGGGTATGCTACTGCCCAGAAGATCTTACGAGCGAGGTATTTTTGGCCTTCTTTATTCAACGATTGTATAATCATTGTCCAAAAATTCCATGCTTGCCAAACCTACAACAACAAAATACAATCACTCCCTGCTCCTCTACACCCTGTGGTCTCCGTTGGTCCTTTTGTGAAATGGGGTATCAATTTCATGACATGTCACCCTCACTCAGTCGGGGGGCATGGATACATTATTGTAGCCATAGATTATTTTACGAAATGGGCCGAGGCGATGCCAACATTTGACAATACTAGAAAGACTGCAGCATTATTCATATTCAATCACATCATTACTCAGTTTGGTGTTCCTCAAGCTACCGTTACTGATCACAGTAGCCACTTTAGAAACTTCATGATGTCTGAAATCACCGAAAAGTTGGGTCTTCTCCATGAAAACGCAACACCCTCATACCCACAATCCAACGACCAAGTTGAAGCAATAAACAAAGTCATCATTACCATGCTTCGAAGAATGATAGGAATTCACAAAATGAGTTGGCACATGATGTTGTTTTCAGCATTGTGGGCTTACCGGACATCTGTTAGGTCTGCTACCGGGTTTACACCTTTCCAGTTAGTTTATGGTCTAGAAGCCATCTTGTCGATTGAATGTGAGATACCTTCTCTAAAACTAGTCGTCGAACTTATCCCAAACACTTATGTCGAAGAAGAGCATCTGTTGTATCTCATGCAACTAGATGAAACCCGTCGCGATGCCACCTTAGTTATAGAAGCCCAGAAGAAACGCGTCAAAGCCCAATACGACAAACATGTCAAGCCATGCATTTTCTCTGAAGGTGATCTGGTTCTCCTTTATGAACAAGATCAGGATATGCTAGGAGCAGAAAATTTTTAAGCTATGTGGCAAGATCCTTATATCATCAGACGAGTGTTGGAGAAAGGAGCTTACGAGTTGGTGGACTACGACGGTGTCCCTTTGAGTGAACCCAAAAATGGGTTGTAATTAAAGAAGTACTATGCTTAAGATCACCTGTGCATGACTGCTTGTATTTTATTGTATCATACGTTTTGTGTGTTACTTTAGTATGTTTTTTCGTTATTTGGTCTCTGCCCTCAACTGCTTATCTTGCGTTGTGCTTGGTTTCCAAATGTCGGAGTCTTCACTACCCCACATTGGCTTCATCGATGGCACTAGTCGTAGTACTCAGAACCTTGCTTCTGCTGCATGGGCAATTTACGCACCTATAAATGAACTTATCAGTCTACATGGTGTGTGCCTCGGTCGTGAGACCAATAATATTGCAGAATATAGTGTCGTCATTGAATTGTTGATTGATGCTATTTTTCTTGATATCCGCCACCTGGTTATACGACTCGATTCGCATCTAGTATTACTACAGTTAAGTAATGTCTATGTTATCCGAAGTCCTACTTTATTACGGGTATATTTACAAATTCGCCTCTTGGAACGTTATTTTGATTATATTGAATATCAGCACATTCCTAGATGTCTAAATACATTGACGGATGCCTTAGATAATTATGTGTTAGACAGAAATTTGGGACATTTATGAACCAATCACACATCACATGTATTATACAACACAAAATGAGCTGGTAGAAGCCGTATATATGTATATAACGATCAAAAGTTTTTACAAAAAGTTTATGTCCAAAGATCAAAATCTCAAAATATGAAGCCAATAGCTTCTACAAAATAGCATCACGGATGATGCTCACGATAACATACAACTGTTAAGGCTACCCTACAGAGCAGTTGACTGAGAGACTCGAACATGCCCATAGTATGGCACTGATAACGTCTCGGGATCTCCCCAATAGTGATGTGCGGGACATCCACAATCAACCCCTCTAATTTATGTTCCACTACCTCATAGCCCTTGGCATCCCATATTGCCACTAGAGATGATTCACCTCACCTCTGAATGGGAGACGTTCCTGGAGGTCGATACGGCCCCACATCTGTGTCATCAAAAGAAATTTTTTTATTAGTCCTTGGATAAACATAAAAACATTTTATATAATAAAATTCACAAAAACATTAAAAAAAAGAACAAAATGTGTACTTCTCACCTAAGTCACCCCACTGAGCATCCTCAAGCAGGAACAAATCCGGATCTCCTTAGAAATCCAAACCGGCATATGCGTAGTCATCGATCATCAGCATCAGGGGCCTCAACCAGTCAAAAAATGAATCATTATACTTGACTATAGGCCCTGCTACGTTTTGAGCCATGAGGTTACACCACCTCAGCATCCTCGAATCTCGTGGGGCTGGTAAACCCAAATATACCTATAGTTGCAACAGTGGGACCCTCTCGAGGAATGACACCAAAAGTGACACGTACCCGAACTTCTTCAAGTCACCCATTCTACACTTTGTCAGTTGCCTCTTCATACTTCGGAGAACTGCGTCTGATCAATTGAAAACCCGAGGCTCTGTGCACTCTATTGCGTATTGGAAATAGCTCTGGAGAGACATGTGCGGAGCCGCACTCCCAGCCATGCGTGCAATGGTGAAAAAGATAGTCCGTAGGGTCAAATCTGTTGAAAAGTCAATAAGAAACATGTGTCTAATTTAGTTTTCCCTTAATTAAATTAGACAATAAATATTAATCTATTATCTCATTCATAACTGAGTGATTTGGAATTGTAACAGAATTATAAGTGTAGTTAAGTGAGTTAAGCTTAGTTGTATTAGTGTGAGTTCAGTGAATTAATTATTCATTAATTCACAATCAGTTAACTCGCATGCCACTAAAGGTTCGCCACGGTTAACTACATGCATGTCATTCCAATGGACACCAGTTGAGATAACAGGTGAAAGGGACAGTTGGCTATCAGTTGTGATTTGTTCACACATGCAGTGGATATGCTTATGAGCATGTGAAAACGATTCATTATATGCAATTGTGAGAATTCGGATTGCAGAGTTTGTGCAGAGGAGGCAGTGTGAGACGATTGTATTGTACTGAGAGCTCTTGGATTAGAGTTTTGTATGAGATTGTTTCATGATTCAGGATATACATAATATATGATAGTGGGGTTTTTAGCTTTACGCTTTCCCGGTAAAACTTATTGTGTTATGTGTTATTGATATTTCACTTTGTGCTTATGGTTGTGATCGTGGTTTAAATTGCTTCCGCAAAAGAAATAGTAGAAGCGATTCTGTATTTAACAATAGTAGAACTTGTTAGATCAGGAGAATCGCAGGAATACATTAATTTGTGTCGAAATTTCTACATGGTATCAGAGCCACGGAGGCCACGGAGTCACGGAAGTGAGGTGCGAACATAATTGCATTCTCGCAGGTCCCGACTCTAGCCGGGTGCGAACTGTAGTATTGAAAACTTTCGGTGTTTTCAAGAACAGAAATTCTCGCACCCTAGACAAAGGCAGGGTGCGAACTTCATTGGCATTCTCGCAGGTGAATACACTAGCAGGGTGCGACCTTCCCAGGGCATTCTCGTAGGTGAATACACTAGCAGGGTGTGAACAATACAGGCATTCTCGCAAGTGAATACACTAGCAGGGTGCGAACAGAACAGGCAAGTTCGCAGGCTATACACAGGTAGGGTGCGAACTCCCCTCAAGTTGCTCTCAGGTAGGGTGTGAACCTCCCAGGGCAAGGGGAAAGTGAAGGGGTTGAGTTTTGGGTTGGATAACATTCAAATTTGCAAGATTTTCTTGGTGCGACACTTGATTCAAGATCAAAATGTCTTTCAATGGCTTGAGGTTGGAGTATGCACTCGAGGGGAGATCTAACTACATTGCATGGAAGGACAGAATGGAGGCAGTGCTCGAAGACAATGGCTTGAAGGGTTACATTGACGCAGATGTTCCTGAGTCGGATGCGACAGACACTACAAATCTTGATGCATGGAAAAAGAAAGTGGCAAAGGCGAGGAGGATTCTGTTGGAGGGAGTACGAGACCACATTATCTCAAGTCTCCATGGGAAAACCACACCATATGCAATGTGGAAGGTTTTGACATATCTGTTCCAAAACAGTAGCGACCATAGGAAATTGGTGCTCAAAGATAAACTCAGGAAGATCAAGATGGAGAAAGGTGACACCATTCCAAAATATCTCACAAAGTTTGTCCAATGTCGAGATGAGCTTGGAAGTGTGGGAATAACAGTCGCTGCTAATGATTTGGTGAGCTTGGCGCTCTTAGGGCTTCCTAAGAGTTGGCACAGTTATCAAGACTCTGTCAATGGAAGGGAAAAATTACTGGATTGGGAACGACTATGGTCGGATCTGGTGCAAGAGGAGTTCAGGCGGAATACCAAAGATGGATCTTCATCAAAGCGTGATGATGAAGAGGATTTTGCTTTGAATTCCAAGGCAAGGAAAGGGAAAGGGAATAAATTCCAATCAAATTCCAAGTCTAAAGTCAAGAAGCTGGATTTGTCCAAAGTGAAGTGTTTTCACTGTCATGAACGTGGGCATCTCGCTACTAACTGTCCACAGAAGAGGAAGAACAAGATGGTTGTTGGAGCTGCAACTAATGAGGCTCTTGTCTCACAATTTGAGCTTGACTTCGCTTTGATCGCATGCATGGCATCAAGTGCATCGGGATCAGTGTGGTATTTGGATAGTGGCGCTTCCTTCCACATGACGGGAGATAAAGAGTCTTTCATTGACTTGGAG
>ML802670.1:191664-219002 GCA_009831015.1 Picea engelmannii | reverse complement strand
GTCTGACCACAATGTGTTGCTTATCTTTACATTGACATCCTTTAGAGTGAATGGAATTTCATTACTTCATCCACTAAATTATTTCCCCTTGCACTTTGGTTCCACTGAGCACTTTGATTAGCATAAGTGGGTTCTTGTACTGAAGTCCTTTAAACATAAATTTATCTTCTTGGATTCCCAGGCCTCCATGGATGCACATGTATTCATGTCTTAACATTATTTATTCCTTAATTTTAATCATCTTGTGAGGAATTCTTGACGTAACACTCTTTCCCTGAGTACTTCTTCTCATATCTAACCAAAGTTCAAACCCTTTCACCTGCTATGAAAACCATCTCTCCATACTTCCATGGTTGCAGCTTCATGTATACCAAATACTCATGCTTTATCATTAACTGTATATGGCATCTCTCTTAAACAACATCCCCATTTGGTATGAATATATGTCATCTAGAATTCTTTTTCTAGATCATATTTCCATTAGAATTCTTCCATATTTCTCATCAAGTCTAGGTGTCTTCAATTGGTAGATTCCTTAAGAAATCACACACACAAGTTGGAGAACTTTATATTCCCTGCTTCCTCCTATCTGCATACATATCTAGCATTTAGTCCATTTTATTTATAACCATAACATCTTATAAATACACATACAACAACATTCATTAGCTAAAACCCATAACATACAACTATGGAACATATGCATAATTTTTCCTTTTTTAAGATCACTAGAAACTCTCTTTCCAACTTCATGGGAATTTTGCTGCTCAATTCACAGTTATGGGTGCATAATTAGATTCCTCCATCCAAGACCTTTCCAATGGCTACATTCTTTCTCAATTCTGAGTCTTTAGCAGAAGGCTATTTATTGCAAGGGAAAGGAAAGGAATATCATCTAGGAAAGGATATCCATTAGCACATGCAACATAACTTCAATGCTCAATGACCGTTGGATAATTCTACCAGATTTAATCTTGACCATTGGTTAGTTATTGTTGGCCATAGGCACGCTCGACACAACCATGATACTCAAAAATCATCTAATATGGACTCGGATTCGATGGACTCGGATTCGATCTTAGTTGTCAAAACCTTTCACTACGAGTATAAGGTCATCATTTCTTCCATCCCAACTTTTGTGGCTTCTAAAATACACTCTCACATTCTGCCACCTTTAAGTTTCACCCATACTTAGAATCTTTTCCAAACATTTCACCGCAAGTCTAAGATATTTGCATTCTCTGCCTTTATTTTGCACCCATACGTAGAAACGTTTCCAAACATTTCACCGCGGGTCTAAGACATTTGCATTCAAGCTTCCGCGACCTCCAAAATACACCTTTGCATTCTATCGCACTTATTTTTCAACTGTACTTAGAAAAATTTCAAAGCATTTCACTGTGGGTCTAAGGCATTTGATTGATTCACTTGCCTATATCCGCAGCCCCATCCATTTGACTGATTCCTCATACTTAGACAATTTCATATCATTCACCGTGCTCCACGATGTCTTGATAGTTAGTCAATTTTGGATATCTCACTGTTCTCTACGATGACTTGATAGTTAGTCAATTTTCAATATCTTACCATGCTTTGCGACATCTTGATACTTAGTCAATTTTTGATATCTCACCATGCCCCGCAATGTCTTGATACTTAGGCAATTTTTGAGATCTCACTGTGGGTCTAGAGTCAAGGTTCTGCAAGATAGACATGCGTCCCACCACCGCAGCTACACATCACCTGCCACCTACCACACCGACCACCACGTACCTACCACCATGTAAGTAGACATCACTCTTATGCCATGTCAACCGAAACATGGCCTCCACATCATGCTAACATCACTTTATGGAAAAATACCCAATTTTTTTCAATTTTCCAAAATTTCTCATTTTCAGATTTCCAAATACACATGATTTCACAATTTATTTACTTGGTCACCATTGGATCTTTGTAATTAAGATCAATTCAACAAATTTTGGCCCTGTGAGTAACAATTTTATCTCTATACATGTAATTAAACTAGTCCATGTCTAATTATCCGTGGATTGCATTGCAGAAATTGGGGCTTGAGCCCAATTTCACCCAATTTCACCATGGTCACTCTACAATTATGAAATTTGGCCAATTACAGGACTAGAAAAGGTCCAAATCAACCTCTGCAAAAAATAATTTTCCCTGTGCGTGGCCAATTAACAATGTTGGGTGTGAATTTTCTTCAATTTCATTCAAAAATTGGATATTATTCCCCAATTTCATAGGAATCATTTTTTCAAACAGTTTGTAGACATACTCTGAAATTAAAATTTCTGCAATTTTATCTTCTGTATTCTACTAGCTGGCCCATGAAGGCTCAATATTGAACCTGTGGCCCTGATACCACTTTGTAACGTACCCAAGATCCCCATCTGGGCACCATCACTAAAAAAATTCGTTGATACCATCACAAAATAGGCCCAGCAAGGATATGATACCACTTTGTAGCATACCCTGCCACCTAGCTAAGACATGCCACACAAACATTCTACATCTAATACCATTAATTCATAAAATGCTCTGCATATTCACAAATATGTAGTTCTACAACATATACAAACCATGCCAAAATTTTGTATAATTACAACCAACACAATTAATTACACACAGTAAACAATATGTAAATATAATTATGGAACCATAAAATTACAACACCATATAATTAACATAAATATGCACAATACTCAACCGAATAATACACATAATAAGAACCCTTATCTTTTGTAAATAAATCATTGACTTGTTGTAGACCTCATACATTCCTCCCAGCCTTAGATTGCACTGCTCATACTCTCAACAGTGGGTCACCCTCGAGCTAGGGATATGACACCACCAAGGCAATGAATCCTAAGCCAGGATAAGGTCTATAAACAATAGAAATGCACAAACTATGGTGCCAATTCCAACAATCATCCTAAAAGATCTCATTCCCCACAACCTATCCCACCCCAAGAAGTGTACCCATTCTCTTCTCAACAGTCCTTCAATTGTCCCACTTCCCTTTTGGCGCTTCAAGAATAGGTCGGACAGGAAGTCTCAGAGCCCTATAATTGCAGCCTGGAACACTGAGAAACTAGTTCCTAGCAGGTCTCTCACCTGGAGAGAATTCTCATGAGCATGACAACCCACTTGTTCCAAAATGCACGCGAACTTGACAACCTACTTCTTCCAAAAATCACACGGGACTAACAACCCACTTCTTCCATACTGCACACGGACCTAACAACCCACTTCTTTAGCTCAAATTACCCAAAATTTATTGTTTATCCCAGCTTCCCAGTTTCCCAAGTACAGGTACCACTATGGATGGCAGGGATAGTAGCGATGGAAGAGTGAATCCCCTATAATGAGAGAATCCACACATTATATTGCATGTTCCTATCTTGACATTTGTCAACCTAGGAAATGCCTTCATTCCACTTGGTAGTTTGTACCTCTCACTTAGGAACTTATGATAAAATTATAACATAAATCTTATGACTTAGGAATAATGTTATTTTATTCCTTGGTTTAAGCCCCCATGACTTAGCCCCCTTTCCCTCTTGTGGAGTCTTCGCCCCCCATTATAATCTTTCGCATGAATTGGTATGCAATAGTGATGTATTTTATTAATAATATGAGTTATTGCATATTACAATGATAGGCTCACTGGACTTTTAGCATCTACACTCTTCCGTCTAATAATCACACATGCACTCTGGCCTATAATATTCTAGCTCACCAACCTATAAAACATATGTACATTTACAATTGGGGTTCAACTTGGGGGTATTATAGGTGCACCTCAGACATGCTCTGAACCACAGACTTGTTGTCTCTTCATTGTCGCAGACTCCACCACTTCGTTTCCAGAGACTTCATAGATTTCAATTCTACCTCACACATGCCTCCAACTGACCTGCGTTTCAAAACTTAGCCAAAATATTCCCAAGAAAATTTCTCCCAAACCTATCCACCAAATCCTCCTCAAGGCATCACATGTCCTCCCAAGTGGAGTGACTTGGATCCTTGAGGGAGTTTCCTCCCTTCATTTTCCTTAGAACCACGAAGCTCTCTTCCTTTCCTTGTCTTCCCAAAAATTCCTTCGTTGGTTGTGTGCCCTTTCTCTCTTATAGGATCTCCAAAGGTCACCATAGTGAATCGTTACATCCTTTGAGGGTGTCACACCCTTTCGCGAACCCATTTCCAAACACGTTAAGCCATAAATAGTGGCACATTACCCCTTAATTAAGGAATATTACATTAGTATTTCTATTTTATTTATGTTGGCTTAGGTCCATTAGTTGTAATTGTACCTCCTAGTCTCCTATATATACCAAGGAGACCTTTTCATTTGGAAGCATCTAGAATTGGTAAATTTGTGTGATGTATAAGAAGGTCACCCCCTCAAAGAGGCTTATTATCTGAAATTCTCTCTTTGTAAAGGCGTTGAGTTCTTATTTTGAGTTTTTTATGCTATTTTGATATTTGGTTCTTAACATTTGGTATTAGAGCCAAAATTCAATAAGGTGTGGGGAAGTTACTATAACTTCCACTTGGCACATCCAATTTTGATCAGACCCGTGGCATTGTAGAGAAGAGGTATCAGAGAACTACATAACAAAATTTCTGACCCAGAAGGGCCGAAATTTTGGAGATACTATAGAATAAATATTGTCTAGAAGAACCACCTCCAAATCAAGGTTTAAAAGCAATATTTGGCCAACATTCCACCAAAAATGGGAAATTCTACACTAAATAAGCCTTCAAACAATCCTACTTGGACTCTTGATGAAGGTGAAGAAATGCACAGGGACATAAATGATTTACAAAAGAAGGCAGTAAAAAAATTTGAACTACAAGAGATGATGGATTCAACTGAAGCTAAGTTGGAAGCAATAATGGATACTAAGATGGGTGGTTTAAAAAGGGAGATCATGGAAGGATTGAAAAATTTTCTAATAGAGAGACCACCTGAAACTAAAAATGTATCCCATGAAATTCATGATGAAGACATAAGGAATATGAATAAATAC
The DNA here is from genome assembly GCA_009831015.1 of Picea engelmannii. Classification (NCBI taxonomy): domain Eukaryota; kingdom Viridiplantae; phylum Streptophyta; class Pinopsida; order Pinales; family Pinaceae; genus Picea; species Picea engelmannii. The sequence continues at coordinate 213,948 of ML802670.1, read as the reverse complement.
TGGAGAAACTCCAACTTTGGGTTGAATACCAACGACTTGCCTAAGATCAATATGAGGAAGTTTGAAGGCAACGATCCAATCACATGGATACTCGAGATGGAGCAGTTCTTTGATCTACATGATGTGCCACACACACAAAAGGTAAAAATTGCATCTTTATATTTAGAACCCAATCAATTTATGTGGTATCATGATCCAAGTGCATATCGGTGGCCACCCACCTATTCCAACTGGCTCATTTTGGTAGTTTCAGTTTGGTAGTTTTGTTTCTAGTTTTCGGGTCCCAAACTTCTTGGGTCGCTTTGAGGCCCTAAACAATGTTTTTAGGGCTCGCCACAATTATACCATTGATGAAGTTTGATTCTGATGGAAACATGTGTCTTCCTCAGATAGACCTTTCCAATGGGATATCGTGCGCCTAAAATGAAGGTTGTATGCAAAACTTACGCCCCAGGGAAGTTGATACACCAAACTACCCAAAATGGAATCCACAAAATTGTTAGCTTTTCATCTTCTAGAGTTAGGGTTTTGGATTTTCTTTATGTTAAAAAGGCCTTTAGAGCCTCATTGTAAATCATCTTCTTGTGAATGCGAGTAGACGTCACATCTCTTCTCAGAGATAAGCTTCCACCATTATAGCGAGTCTTTCACTCTGTAATTTTACAGTCTTTGTAAATTTTCGCTCATTAATAGAAATTGTGTATTATCATATCTTTGTGTTTATGGTTTCATCTCTGATACATTTATGTTATATTATTGGATACATGAGCTATCTCTGTACATTTCTTTATTATATCTCCGCTCTCATTTCATGCCGAAAATAATCTGGATCATATCGATGGCTTTGTTCTCGCAAATCACTTGTCACTTGGACAATTTTCATGAAAGAAATGATATCACACTATGACGATACAAGGAGAAATGCCTTCTTCATCCAATTGATAAATCTCAAGCAAAAGGGTTCAGTTGCGGAGAACATTGAGAAGTTCCAAAGATTGAATACAAAGGTAATTGATATTCTAGATGAACACCTAATTGATGTATTCATATGAACTTTAAAGGATAACATTCAACATGAGGTTCGCCTTGGGGAACCCAAATAATTGGAGAATGCGTTCAGGGTGGGGAGAAATGTTGAAATTAAAAACATGGCTATAGATACTAGAAGGACCACTCCTAACATCTATCGAGATAATAATGTTCCTTCTTCTAAAACACCTCAACCTACAAGGTTGACACCTCAACAATTGGAGGAAAGAAAACCAAAAGGTTTATGCTTTAATTGTGACAACAAGTACAGTAATGGACATAAGTGTGATGAGAAGAAATTATTCTACATAGATTGTGAAGAGGAAGAATAACAAGAACAATAAAAATAACCATCTCAAGATGAAAATGTAGAAGATATTTGTTCTGAAGAGTTCACTCCCACCATATCATGTAATGCATTGGCTGGAATTAACACTCCTCAAACCCTCAAGATCGAAGGATATATCAAAAAGAAAAAGGTAATAGTCCTAATTGATTCTGGTAGTACTCATAATTTCATTCACTATAAATTAGCCAAATCTCTCAATTGCTTTATATATCCAGCACCAGAGTTTCAAGTAATGATTCCACATGCAGGAACTATAAATTTCTCAGGAAAATTCCATAAGATCAAACTTACTATGGGGTAATATGTAATGAATAGTCCAATGATTGCTATACCGATGGGTGGTGTTGATGTCGTACTAGGAGTCCAATGGTTACAATCATTGGGAACAATGTCTTTTAATTTTCAAGAACTTTTCATGAAATTTTCATTGGAAGGAAAGGAAATTGAGTTAAGGGGTATCACAAGGAAACCTAGTAAGGTGATAAGATCTAATGGAATGACAAAATTATTGAAAAGGGGGCATTAGGGTGTAATTTTACAACTATGCTCACTATATGTTCAAACATCTAATCCATCGATTCCCCTATATCTGTAAGGGATCATTGATAATAATTCCAAAGTATTTGAAGATATTCCCATAGGTATTCCACCCACTTGCAATCATGATCGTGCTATTCACCAAATTCCTAGGAGTTCTCCTCCTAACTCCAGGCCTTAAAGATACCCTTATGCCTAGAAGAGTGAAATTGAGAGTATGGTTGAATAAATTTTAGAGGATAGCATTATTAGAACTATCCAAATTTCTTACTCTAAACCAGTGGTAATGGTACTCAAGAAAGAGAGCTCATGGCGTATGTGTCCATATTATAGAGAGCTCAAGAAGATAACTATTAAATATAAGTTTCCCATTCTTGTCATTGATGAATTGTTAGTTGAACTACATGAAGCAATCTACTTCACAAATTTGGATCTTCGTTCAGGGTATCATCAGATTATAATGAAGGAAGAAGATATCCCAAAAACAACATTCTGAACTCATGAAGGCCATTATGAATTTTTGGTCTTTCCTTTTGTCCTTACGAATGCACCTTCCACATTCCAAGGGTTGATGAATTCCATTTTCAATACCTTCCTTGAAAATTTGTGTTAGTATTTTTTGAGGATATACTAATCTATAGAAATCTTGGGAGGATCATGTTCGACATGTTGACAGGGTGATATAGCTACTAAAGGAGTAACAAATATATGCCAAACCATCCTAATGTTTCTTTGGGGTGAAGGAGGTAGAGTGTTTGGGTCATATTGTATCTCATGAAGGTGTCAAGGTAGACCCTAACAAGATTAAGGCCATAATGGACTGGCCGATTCCCAAAACATTGAAGAATCTTAGAGGATTTTTGAGTTTGACAGGTTACTACCGCAAGTTTGTTCAGAACTATGGAAGAATAGAAACACCTTTAACAACAATAACTAAGAAGGATGTATTTTCATGAAATATAGAGGAAACTCAAGATTTTGAAAAACTTAAAGATGTGATTTGCAAAGCTCTTTTCTTGACCACACTAGACTTCACATAAATCTTTATTGTGGAATGTGATAACTCAAGAAATGGCATTGGTGTTGTTCTAATGCAAGAAGGAAGGCCCCTTGCTTTTGAAAGTCAACCACTCAAGGGAAAGGACTTACACAAACCCATTCATGAGAAGGAAATTTTGGAAATACTACATGCATTGAAGCAATTTCACCCTTACCTAATAGGTAGGCACTTCAAGTTCAAAACAGATCATGATAGTCTTAAATACTTCTTGGAACAAAGACTATATTCAGAAGAACAAAAAACATGGGTGACCAAGATGTTGGGTTATGATTTTGAAATCATCTACAAAAAAGGGTTTAGGATTTTGAAATGATGAAGATGTTGAGGCCTTTCTCTATGCTATGTCGATCATCCAAATTGATTTGATAATAGAAGCAAGGGATGAATGGAAGAATGATGAAAAAGTGTGGATTCTCATTCGAAGGTTGCAGTGGGATTCCAGTGCATCAGATACATTTACATGGAAAAATGATTCACTATGGTACAAAGATTGCTTATATTTATGTAAGAACTCCCAACTTGATATAGCAATATTTTCCTCACCCTATGGTATATTGCACAGAAGGCCTTGTTCCATTTCCCTATGCAGACTTATCATCCCTGTTTATAAAATACAGAGCTAAAAATACATATTTTTCTTATGTACACATCGTGCCTACTATACAGCATGCGTATACGTAAGCTACTCCACTACAACCCACGTACATCGGGATTTGTGCCAGAAAATGAAAATTAATGTCGATTTTCCATGTCACGACAAGAGATATATGATGCTTGGCCTTCCATATACTGGAAACGTTCTGACTCATCCCTTTAGTTCCATTTTGAAGGATATAAATGGGCCAATTTCGAGCTATGGAAAGAAGAGAAAGAATTCAACTTTGAGAACAAAGTTACTCTAGAGAAATTATTTACTTTATATTGAGTCTGCATCCCTTTGTCCTTTATGTCTAAACACAGTGTTAAACCACCAATCTCTTCCTTTATTTATTGAGAACCTCATTGTTTCTCTCTTATGAGCTTGCCTTTGGTGGAGGATTGAAGTGGTGGAGGCCCAACTGGAAGGAACTTAGTTTCTCGGTTTTGAACTGTGCCGACACAAAAGTCTGTAACATTTTCACTTATGTTGATCATATATTAATAGAAATACTCTTTTCCCGTCCAATTGATATCTTGCAAATATTTGAATTATTATTCCATGGGCGCATTTGTCATGTTTATTAATGGATTATGCTATTGAATGTGATAACATCATTTATTATCACCATATGCTTGTGTTGCTTGGTTCTTGAGGACTAGTTGCAGCTATATTGTTTTGGGTCAAGTGATCAACGATGGACTTTATCAAACATCTGGATGAGGTAGGAATTTAATCTTGTATCACTAGCATATTTATTTATATAACACACTTGAGAAGAGAGTTGATTTCTGCGGTCATTTCCGTCTATTGTGGTTTACCCTAGCCATAGAGAGATTTTCCTCGTAACAGAATTGGTGACCATACTGGGGATTGAATCTTCTTTCTTAGGGTTTGAAGTACTTTTCTCCTTAGATTTATCTCATTCTTATTTTGTTTCTTGTCGCATCATTGCTTGACATCCTCTATTCACTTTGGGTCTGAGTTTTCAGCCTTCTCCATTGTCTGGCCTTGTTTTTTGAAACATATACACACTTTTTGGCTTGATAGTCACGTATATATGTAGGTTGTCCCTATGCAAGCTGCATACATATGCTTTGTTTCTTCAAATAGTCACATACATTAGCTATCCTTGTTTGTTTTCTAGGTCTGGTGGTTGTTGGGTGGGATTTGATGTTTTCTAAGTCTTCTTAGGTCTTTGTAGTGCCTGTTAAGTGCTTGTGGGATGACAGGAAACCTATCTTTGGTTGAATTTTTGGGTGGAGTCTTTCTCATCACCTTTTCATTTTGATTTTTCTTGCAAATTGGGCTGGGTGTCTTGCTACTTGGTATCCTGCTTGAGTTATCTATGTCTACACACAGTAGAGTTTATATATCAGGTTGTTTTTCAGTCCATGCATTTTCATTTTTATTATATTGAAAATACAAAAATATTAGGCATTTTGCATTGCTTGGAATTTTGGTCTTTGAAGTCCTTATCATTATCTTAGTGCATGAAATTAAATATTGCATTTTTACTTCATAATTGAAGAGTTGAAATTGAAAATTTCAATTTGTTATTAGAAGCATATCATTCATTGAAAGTTGAAGTTAGGACTTTGCATTATATTCATATTTACTTTTCTTTCTGAGTCAAAACATCATGAGTTTCACTACCATACTTTTTTGAGTAATCACGGCCACTAAAATTAACGCTATAATTTAAAATTGATTAGTCACGATTTTATTTTCTAGGGTGCACAAAATAGCTTAGGATTTAGTGCCTTCGAATGGGATTTTGTGAGTAAACTTCTCCAAGGGAATTAAATCAACATATGTGTCTGAGAAAGGGGGTGGAGAAATTCATTGTATAATTGGTAATATCATGAGGCTCTGCTCACAGTGGAGTTAATCATGAGGTCACGCGAGGTTGGTTGAAGGGATATCCCCCCGATACCTTCTTAGCATCAGAAATATTTATGGGGTTCTATTCGTATCTAGGGATATTGCTAGTGCCTTTACCTCCGTGAGAGGCAGTACTTTCAAGGTTTCAGGATTTTCTACCCTTCCCATACGGTAGACCTGACTTACAACTTCTCACCTGTGCATCGGTTATACATTGGTTTATAAGTTGCCTAACTTAGGTGCCACATAGGTTACTTGCAAGGGTTATTTTGCAGGTACCCTGGGTCAGATAAGGGTCGGACAACAAAAAACCTTTATGGAGGATTACCTCTCTGAGGGGATCTGAATCACTGGTTGTTAAGCCCATGAGAGCCCTTATAACTGATTATGTTACCTCTAATCTTTAGCAGGGAGTCTCAAGCCCCTCTTGGGTGAGACATACCTTCTTTAGGGAGGGAGGGCACTTTCAACCACTTTACCCCGTTTGTGTGCATATTGTCCGTTTGACTTTTGGTGTGCTCTCTGACTACTAGCTAGCCTTAGGAGTCTATACTGAGTTTTTATTATCATGGATAGTGGAGTTCCTTTGGCTCCCTCATTTATCGCTTCCCACCCCATGATGCCCACTCATTTCATGAGGATGAATCCTTTCATTTTTTATAATGGTATGCAAAACTATGACACTTAGTCCATGCCTTGGGTCTCTAGTCATTTTCTTGTTGATATGATTTCAACCTTTCCATCCTCTCCCTGGACCACTTATACGAATACTAGCATTGGATTTGGGGGTGCCATGGCCCCGCTGCCTATATATTTGTTTGATATGATTCATGTCCCTCAACCAGCTTTCATGATGGGAGGTTGGAACCTTCCCTCTTACGAGTCTAGTCCTAGCTATGCTCTTTCAGGAGCCAATACTCAAATGGGTGCTTATTCTTCCCATTACACCCCATTTGTGTATCGTTCATCTGCCATGTTGGTCCCTTCAAACACTTTTCCCATTACGGGTCTTCATGTATCCTCGAGTATTTCATACGAAGAGAATTGGTTTTATGGTTCAGGCCACCCTCTTCACAGAACCCCTTAACAAGGGAGAAAATTACATCCTCACTTGAATATTCTTTATCAAACTTATATCTCTTTACAAAATTCAATGATGATGCCCATACAAACCTCTTTGGATCAGTTAGGTGGAGGATACTACCTTTCCAAGCAGGGACAAGGGGTAAACCAGGACCCTTCCTAGCCTGTAATGTTTAAAATCCAATCTTTCCCTGGACCTTGGTATCAAATGCCACAACTCACCACTAGCCCACTCACTTCCAGTCATAATGGATTCCCATCACCAACCTCTGACATTCATGTTGGAGATGGGTCGACGACCTCTGCAGGTCATGTTGATGACCTGCACCTGGCTATTGCTAGTCATGTTGGGGACATTACTCTACTCGCCACATGTCATGTCAATGTGACATATCCAACCTATATACATCATGTAGGAGAGAACTCTCTCACCTCTACCAGTCACATTGAGAGCATGTCACCAACCATTGTAAACAACGTTAGGGGAATCAAGAAACCTAGACATCTCAGGCGTAAGTCTAAATTCCTTTGCAAGACTTGCGAAGGAGATCACCTTACTCATTTGTGTCCAACCACTACTGGGATACCAGAAGCGTGGGGCTCATCTAAGGGCCCTTCGGATTCTGAGGCATCTGTGGTTTTCCCACACCTTGTTTCTTCATTGATTGACATGCCAGTAATTCCGTTGCAATCTTCTCTTGACCACACCCCTGTTCTCCAGGATGTTGTCTCCCCTATCCATTTTATCATGCATCTGCTTCAACCTAGAATTGAAGAAGTGGTAGTACCAGTGCAGTCTTTGGTCAATCCTACCCCCCTTGTGGAGGGTGATGTATCTTTCAACCATGTTGTCATCATTCATGATCCTACATCTTCTGAACAAGAGAGAGTTTTACTCTTCCCGATTTCTCTCCCTCCAAGTCTTGAGGAGACCCCCTTTGATTGGAACGGTCTTGTGGGTTATCCAATGCCCCCTCTTATGTATTTTCCTCTAACAGACAATATCTGATATATCATGGAGATGATATCCTCTGCTAGTGCTTTATCCTTGTCGACTTGGAGAGATTTGGGTTTTCCCTATTCGACAACACAGGTATTCCAACAGAGGATGAACACATTTAGTAACCACTCACATAACCAGATCAAATATCAACAAACCGATGTTTTCACATGGTAAAACCCCTACGGGGAAACATCCACGGCCCCAGCCAACGTGACCACTTGGAGCAATTTATTAATGCAAAGAAAAAAATTACATAGAGATTTTACAAGAAAGTTTCTCACAATCGATCATCGGCAAATGACCCTCCATGCTATTTAAATAGAGATCATGGACCAATCAATTGTTAAGCCATGGATCAATGGTCGTTAAGATTGAGGAGAGTATGAATTTTCGGATCACTCTATGTTAAGAACATATCGTGACCATCAGATTTCCTAACTACAAATGCATACTAATGCATACTAAAGAAACACACTAAAAAACACACTTTTACTTAACGACATATTAGACCAAGTAGATATTAACTAACTCCTAAGTGTCTAAATATCCTAACATCGCCCCTTAAGAACAAATTGGGATAGGATTGAAGGATATACAATAGTGACACAATAGGAGAAGGAAGGAGGCATTAGAGCCTATCCCCCCTTAATGACAACTTCCTGAACTCCTAACATAGATCAAACTTTGGAAAACTTCACTTACGTAAGAGACTTTGTGAAAATGTATGCAACTTGATCTTCTGTAGGGCAAAAGAGAACTTCAATAACTTGATCATGAATTAGCTTTCTGATGAAGTGCATGTGTATCTCGATGTGTTTTCTACACTGATGTTGAACTAGGTCTTTGGCAAGCTTGATGGCACTCTAATTGTCACACCAAAGGTTTGTCGGATGTTGGTGTTGGAATCCAAACTCTGAAAGGATCTGTCGAAGCCACAGGGATTTTTGACTTGCATTTACCATTGCTCGGTACTCTGCTTCTGCTAAAGAAAGTGAAATAGCCTGTTGTTTCTTATAGGCCCAAGTGATAGGTCCCGAACCAAGGCTGAAAACATAACCTGCAGTAGAATTTTGATCATCGGGGTCATTGTCCCAATCTGAATCATTGAAACCAACTAATAAAGGATTCCCCCCTGAACTGTAATGTATCCCGAACTAAAATGTACCACAAACATAGCGAAGTATCCTTTTAGATTCTTTCCAATGGATTTCATGGGGTGTTTGCATATATCGGGAAACAAGACCAATAGCAAAGGAAAGATCAGGACAGGTATGAGTCAAGTATAAGAGGCTACCAACTAACTGACGATACAGGGTGGCATCAACTTTAGGAGAAGTACAGGTGGCAGTAAGCTTGACTCCAGACTGGAAGGGAGAAGGGGTTGGTTTACAATCGTCCAAGTGAAAGCGACGAAGAAGGTCACAAGCATACTTAGATTTGGAAATAAAAATTCCTTCATTGGTTTGCAAAACTTGGAGGCCAAGGAAATAGTGCAAAAATCCTAAGTTTGTCATTTCAAATGTTTTCTTAAGGCTATTTTTCACATGGTTTAAAAGTTTTGAATCACTACCAATATGGATAAGGTCATCAACATAAAGGACAAGGATTATGAGATGGCTTCCTACTTTCTTGGTATAGACATTAGGATCATAATGGCACCTAGAGAATCTAGTGGCAATAAGAAAGGTATCCATTTTGGTATACCAAGCTCAGGGAGCTTGCTCGAGACCATAAAGAGATTTCTTAAGGCGACAAGAAAGGATAGAGTCATTCTGGACATAGCCAGGAGGTTTTTCCATGTATATTTCTTCTTTCAAATCTCCATGTAAGAAGGAGGATTTAACATCCATCTGATGGACCTCCCATTTATGTGAGGCAACAAGGGCAAGCATAAGGTGGATGTAATTCATTTTGTCTATAGGGGCAAAGGTTTCATGATAGTCAATTCCTTCAACTTGGGAAAATCCTTTGGAAACTAAACGAGCCTTGTGTCTTTCAACACTTCCATATGATGCATACTTAGTTCTATAGACCCATTTACATCTGACAATTTTTCTTCCTTTTGGAAGAGGTACAAGATCCCAAGTATCGTTTTCCATTAAAGAACGATACGCTTCATTCATTTTTGTATCCAAATATGGATGACCTGAAGCTTTTGCAAATGTCTCTCGATCATGAATTTCTAAAACTTGATCCAAAAGAGAAGAGGCTCGCTAGAACTGTGAAAGTGTCCGATGTTGATCTGAAGGATCACCGACAAGATTACCAGCTGCTTCTCATGTTGAATGGACCCATCTAGGAAGCGGTGGAGTTGGTGCTAGTTCAGGTTCAAAGGACTCATCTAGAGGAGGGTGAGTAGGTGGAGGTGGATTTACATCCTCACTATCATCATCTGAAGAAGAAACCAAGTCAGAAGAAGGCACAAACGTCGAATATGGATCGCAGGTCGAAGAAGGCACAACCGCCGAATTAGGCTCGCAGGCCAAAGAAGGCACAAATGTCGAATTGGGCTCGTAGGCCAAGAGATTTTCATCAAATTTAACATCTCTTCTAATAATAATTTCATTACAATGTGATTGAAGAAGTCTGTAACCTTTGACATCTTCAGAATAACCAACAAACATACACTTCTCACTTTTAGGCTGCAATGCTTTCCTTTTCTCATCAGGAATGTGAGCACATGTTATACTGCCAAATACACGGAAGTGACTTACATCTGGTTTAATTTTAGTCCAATCTTCTTCTAGTGTTATATTTTTAAGAGGCTTTGTGGGAGTGTGATTTACTAGGTCATTTGCATAGTTGATGGCTTTTGCCCAATACTTTAGACTTAATCCCTTAGATTGGATCATACAATTAGCCATTTATTTTAATGTGCGGTTCTTTCTCTCACCAACACCATTTTGTTGTGGTGTATATGGAACAGTGTGTTGCATTTGGATTCCCTGTGTAGTGCAGTAATTTGTAAAATTATTGTTCACATATTCGCCTCCATTATATGTTCTTAACCTTTGAATTTGATGGCTAGATTGCTTTTCTACAAAGGCCTTGTAGGCCAAAAACTTGTCAAAAACTTCGCTCTTAAGTTTTAAGAAGTAAACCCAAGTATGTCTGGAAAAGTCATCAATGAAAGTTAAGAAATACTTGCACCCAAAAAAAGAAGGATAATAAAGTGGACCACACAAATCACTGTGAACAAGTTGCAAAGGACCCGAGGCATGCCAAGAGGCACGTTTTTCAAAACTGTACCGATGATGTTTGTCAAGAAAACAACCAACGCAAACACCATCTCTGCATGAAACAAGAGGAAGACCAATCACCATCTGTTGATTACATAGTTGTTGCAATGACCAATAGTGTAGATGACCAAACCACTCATGTCAAAGTTTGCTCAAGTCATCGCTATGAGCAACAAAAACTGATGAAAAATATGATGACCCAAAGTTTTCAAACTTGTACAACTTGGTAATATCATCAACAATTCCAGTTGCAAGAACATGATTAGGATCTTTTAGATCCTTGATTACAACTTGGTGAGGTGAAAACTCTATGGTTTTACCTTCACCTGAATGAGTGATTTGATACACTGATAGAAGGTTACAAGAAATACTTGGAACACATAATACATCATTGAAATGGCCATTTTCTACTTGTACTGTTCCAGATCCTTCAACACTAAGAGATCTATCATCACCAACAAATATTTTCTTGGTGTTACATTCATTTAGAGTAGAAAATATGTCTCTATCCTTAGCCATATGATAAGATGCTCCAGAATCAATAAGTCACTTATCAGAAGTAGAAGTAGAAGGTGTATTGAAGGAGAAACCAGAAGTAGAAAGTGCATGTCCATGAGAAGAAGAAGTAGTAGTAGAATCAATACTGATGTTGTGCTTCTTCATCGTTGCTTCTAAATTTGTCATCTTCTTGAAACATTTGGATTCACCATGACCATCTTTATCACAAAAGTTGCAATGTCTATTAGTATTCTTATTTTTATATTTTTCTCATTTGTCACCATTAGAAGTTGTAGTTGTCTGAGTGGGTTTGGGACCCTTATATTTCTTGTTGTTGTAGTGAGGATGTTGCTTCTTGGGATACTTGGGTTTATCTTTCTGTTGGGAAACTAAGTCTTTGTTAGAGGTACCTGCAGTGTTGATCACTCCAAGTTGTATAAGCTTATCTTCCTCTCTAATCAAATAAGCACAAAAGGAATCAAGAGTGGGTTTTTCATAAGCTTTCCCTAGATCCTCTCTCATGGCATAAAATGTAGATACAAACACAAAATATGCTCTACCTAGCTTAGAAATAATAAGATAGATGCAACGCTCTTCCTCCATTTTTATCTTACATTCTTCACATAAAATTATGAATGTTTTAAACTTAGATAAATAGTCTTCAAGTCAAGAAAAAACACTTGGACTCAAGGTCAATATTTGATTTTCTAACTGTTTTGCTCGAATAATATTGAGTTTACCAAAGACAGATTCAATCTTGTCCCAAGCTTCTTCGGGGTCATCAATTTCTTGAAGGTGGTACCTCAAATCAGGAGAGATGGACATTTTGATTAGTCCTCGTGCTTCTTCATTCCTATTATCCCACTTGGATTTCTTATCATCATCAGTGGGTGATTTTTCCTTTCCTAAGGTAATCCGGTACAAACCTTTACTTCTTAATAAATCTCCCATATGAGATTTCCATTGGAAGTAGTTGTTGTTGGTAAGAAAGACATTACTTGTAGAATCCATATTAAATATGCAGACAATATGGACTTAAAAACTGAAACTGATGATTTGGATGGAAAGAGCTCGAAAAATTATGCAGTTTAAAAAAAAACAACACTAAAAGCGGACTTCTGATGTGAGAGTTATGCCCTTTTAAAACAAAAGGCATAAACGGTAACCAACTGACCACGTGATAGTGTAAGTTGATTTATGAAGTGACCCACTTTTATAAAGAGAAGTGGGGATCACTTTTACAATGAAGTTACTTTATAACAGAAAAACTGCATGCAAAATAAATAACTCTAAAATAAAATATTAAAGCTACTTATAGTGATTCACTTTTATACTTGAAGTGAAATACACTTTACAATTTTAGCATGATTTTTTTCAAAAAGGTAACAAAAGAGAGACTTGAACTCAAGACCTCTTACTTAATAAGGCAAGTTTTAACCAAATGGTCTAACAAAACATATTGTAATGTTAAGAAGGAAGATTGGGGGTGGTGGTGGTGGTGGTGGTGTTGTTGAATACGGCCTTGGAGAGCATGTTAAAAACAACTCTCTTCACACAAGAAAAAAAAATCACTTTTCGATGACAACAAGGGTTAGATCTTGGTTAACTTACCTAGAAGATGCACCTTTTCCTATATGTTTCTGATTTGCCGAGATCGCACAGGGCACAGGGAAAATATCATACACATATATAAAAGAGTAGAAACCTAGAAATAAAAAAATACAAACCGAAATAAAATCAAAATAAAACTTTGCAAAAATTTAAAAAATGTGTATTCAGGCTTTATACCTCTGGATCTAACTGTAATGGTTGTATCTTGGGCAAACAGAAACCTTTTCAAATGAAACTAAAAGTGTTCTTGAATGAAACAAGTGCTACAGACGCAATGGAACAGTCCTCTCAGCCCATAAATGTACGAAAATGCAATAAAATGGAGATGAGGCAACTCATCTTCACGATCTCGATCTACAACAGGAGCGGGTTTTCAAACAGGCTCTGATACCATGTTCGACAACATAGGTATTCCAACAGAGGATGAACACCTTCAGTAACCACTCACATAACCATATCAAATATCAACACATCGATGTTTTCACATGGTAAAACCCCAACGGGGAAACATCCACGGCCCCAACCAACGCGGCCACTTGGAGAAAGAAAAATATTACAAAGAGATTTTACAAGAGAGTTTCTCACAATCGATCATCGGCAAATGACCCTCCATGCTCTTTAAATAGAGATCATGGACCAATCGAGTTTTAATCCATGGATCAATGGTCGTTAATATTGAGGAGAGTATGAACTGTCGGATCACACTATGTCGGGAACATATCGTGACTGTCGGATTTCCTAACTACAAATGCATACTAATGCATACTAAAGAAACACGCTTTTACCTAACGACATATTAGACCAAGTAGATCTTAACTAACTAGTAAGTGTCTAAATATCCTAGCATTACCAAGCTTATGTCGTCTATTCGTAAGATACTGACATTCCACAGAAGTCTAGCAGGAGAGCCTTGCCCCCCCCCCATGACTTGCTGCCTAGAATCTCCCAAATGAGTCCAAGTTAAGCTCTTTTCTAACTCATTCAAAAAGAGAAAATATTGCCGAGTGATTTTTCCCATTCACACTTGTTAAATTGGACTTGAAAGGTTGTGAGTCTTAGTTAATCTCTTTTCTGACTCATCTTCAAAAAGAGAAAATATTGTCGAGTGAACTTGTCTCTTTCACACTCGTAAATTGGATTTGAAAGGACGTCTATTTGGCACAAGTTTATCCCTTTTTCACACCAAGTAGACTAAATTCCATGAAAAAGGACATTTTTTGGTGTTAGTTTTGATTGCATCTCATGCCCTTGCTTACAGTATTGAGCCTATAGTCAGTTCTCTCTTTGCGTTATAAATCATTTTCCTCAGCAGTTTTTGCATCCTCAACCAAGAAGAGCTTTGTTAATATCCTTCGCAATTTGACACCCTATACTTAGCAGGGACCATTCCCTCAAGTGTCTATCTCTCGCATATATCTCATGCATGCATCTCCTTGCATTAATCATAGGTATGTTCCACCGCTGGAACTAGTTTTTCTTACTTGCGACACTTGTTTCCTCCTCTGTGTTATCTCCCTAAACAACACAGTCAATTTTGTTGATTTAGGTGATAGGAAGTCATTGAAAAATGTAGTTCTAAGTTTTTCAAGGTTCATTTTTTAGAACCTTATGTTTGTAATAAAGTTTTGAAAAAGTCAGATTTGATTTTTATTTTAAAAATTTCAAAACACAGGTTTCGGTGGCTAAGTGCCTCTCCAAAATGCTTCTAAGCCACCGAAAGCCTTAGCCTTAGGTGGCATAAAACAAAAATTCAGGGCTATTTAGCCACCGAAAGCACAGGAGCTTGGAAATAGTCATCACGTCCTTTCATGCATCAGAACTGTCGGGTTGATGTGTTATGATTGCAATTAACCGCCGAAAAGATAGAAAGAAAGTCGTTTGAAGACTTGGATCTCATCCTGGCGTGATACATCAAATATTTTTAAACTTTTGTTTCATTAAAGAACATGGTTGTGTATATTCCCATCATTCAAGTTTACCAAATCATGATGACTTCAAATCTTTCACGTTCCTTATAATCAAGGTCTTTTCTTAGTGCATATCTCACATTTTTTGTTTCTTTTGCAACTAAGCCAAAGCTCCCTAATTTTGCGTTGTGCGTTCTCCCTCCAAGCCCAAATTTCCAATTGAAGGTGTACAGGAGCATTCCAGTAAATGAAGAAAGGAAGACCAGCTTTGATAAAGGAACTTGATGATATTTGCTACCTGGAATCACACCCAGATGTGTGTCAACTCTTCAAGGACGTTGGTTGCTACAATTTTTGTGCAAAATTACAGAGCTCTCACCAACACGTGGCGGAAGCTTTTGCTTTGACTTTTGATGGAATAAATGCAGTCATTGGCCAAGACGAATTCCAAATGGATGAAGCCCTCATAGCTGAATTGACAGAACTTCCAAGGACTAGAGAAAACTGGTTCAAAACCACTGTCACAAAAGATGTTGAATTTAGGTCATACCTGAAACCAGAACACAAATGTTTGGTATGGAAGAAAGACATTCCTATGTCTTTTCTTGAAGAGAAATGACAATATTTATTGAAATCCATCTTTTTTTATGTAACTTGTGAAGGTAGATACAATAGGGTTATGATCTATCATTTTAAACTCATTAACCATTTCACTGGTAGAAGCCCACTCAATCTGCCTTATTACCTCCACAAAATCTTAACTAAGATGGCTCATCAGGTCAAGTCTAAGCCAAACAAGGTTGCAGGCAGGTTATCTCATCATGGTTTGATTAAAATCTTGGTTTATGAGTTGTTGTAGAGAAGGAGCAAGGAATGGAATTACTTCTTATTCTGGAACGATCTTTAGACTGATGTACATCCAGAGGATAAGAAGATTCCTTCTTCAAAAAATTCTTCTACTCCCATAAGTGGAAAGAGGAGGAGGAGATTTATCTCTCCAGTTCTAGTTGATCATCCCTCTCCATCTTATAAGCCTAAAAAAACTAAGAAGAAACCAAATTTTAGCAGTGAGGTAGAAAAGGCAGAAGAACCTCCAATGGACAAGAGGATTCTCAATCTCCCCTATACAGACTCAGAGGAGGAAGAGCACCAGGTTGAAATAGGGCATGAAGATCCATCTACCACAGGGCATGAAGATACGGTGTATGTAAATCCATTCATAACAAGGTATGAAGATCTTCCATCACCTACACCCAAAGAAGAACAAGAGTTGCAAGTTCTAGATGCCTCATCTAGCAGAAAAGTAAACCAAAGAAAATCAAAGGAAATCAGGAAACTTAAAAAGAAGTTAGCTCATCAAGAAGTGCTAGAAATGGTAATTAAAACTAGATACTAAACTTTGTCAAAGAATTTTGCAGAAATCAATTCGGTCTTAGAAAAAATGGCACATGAAAGCATAAAGGAAAAGAAAAAGAAGAACAAGATTGTAAAAGACTACAACAGCTTATGGAGAGTAGTTATGCACTTAAAGAAAAAGGTCAGGGCTTTAAGGTTGCGAACTATGTCTTCAAGACCCCTGTCTCAACCACATGCTACTCTTGAAACCCTAGCAGAGGTAGTCATTCATTACAATGATCCAGAGGCAACCAACAATCCTACAACCGTTCCAGAACTTGAGCAAGGTGCAAAGACTTTAGAAGATCATCCCTAAGGTGTTTTAAAGTTAAGCCAAAAGGTATTATGAAATTTTGTTTAAAACAGAACTTTTGGTGGCTTAGGTGAACATTTCAACTGTTCATTAGCCACCAAAAGTGGAGCTTTTGGTAGCTAACTAGCCCAAGTTTTGTCTGGTCTAGCGACCGAAAGCACTGACAGGGAAGAGAGGTATTTTTTTGCACATATCCAAGTTTTTCTTATCCAAATGACTCAAGAACAGTCCCAATCGATAGATAAAAATTAAAGGAATCCTTATCAAGAGTCTGTTTTGATTTTGGAGATGCCCATCAAGGTGGAAAGGTTAAATTGGTTACCTATTTTCTGGGAAAACACTGTTTTTTTGCTAACAGGTGGAAATTTCAAATTGTCTTGTATCTCAAGAAGATCTATCATCCTTAGAAGGCTTATTACACCTGTCAAAGACTTTAAAGGACATGAAGATCACTTGAGATAAGTGGTGGACCTATTTTATAGGATCTCTGCCTATTTTCTTGGGTCAGATATTGATTGTCTATTTTTAGAAAGTTCGATTTAGTATTTCAGGATCTGGAGAATCTGATGTAAAGGCTATAAAACCACAAAATTTTGATAAACCAGGGGTTCGAATTTGAGTTCTAAACTATACTACTATTGTGATAAATACACTTTATTTAATATATTCAGCCTGCAAGCTTCTTTCATTGTTATTGTTAGACTTTCTTTTCATCTTTGTTTTATGCCTATGAGTTGAAATTATTTCTTTGTCTCTGTTTAATTTCCTATGGTAACTATTATCTTACCTTTGATTATTAAGCAGGGATCATAAGCATTCACTGCTAGTTTTTTGACCCATCATATATATTGTTTTATGTATGTTCTGGTTAATTGATTAGTTTCTTATCCATTTGATTCACAACCTATCTAATAATAGCTCTTGAAGGCCTTGTACTGTTTGAATATACCTAGACTATCTTGAGGATACAATCCAATGAGTTAGATATTCATATTGATCCAATCATTACCCATCATTGAGTGAACCATTGAAAGATTAGTTAAGTTACCAGGCATCTCTAAGATACAACCTAAGAGAGTCTCCTAGAGTGATAACACTATGTATCATAACATTCATTTGTCTATAAAAAAACGAAAAAAGACGGGTGGGAAGGGAGTGTTATCTTGTATTGGCAGCAGTCGTGTCTCCTTTGAACATAGTACAAAGTGATTGAGTCCATTTGTCATCATAATTTCTGGATTAGCATGGCCTTAGGAAGCCAAGCTCATTATAGAGTCTTCATTACCGACTGATTACTCTTCCAGGCCCTATAGATAATTTCATTGATGCCTCTTCCATCTCATGGTTTCATCATTGAGTCTATGTTGTCAGAGTCTTCCATATGTCTCATGCTCTTGTTCAAAGGAAGTCTATCAACTTGTGTCAGCCACTTCTCAAAACTCTTGACTTTTCATGTTGGCCATACCCTTAGTTTGTCTCAGAATCACATGATATTGTAGTCATATCATGCACCCTAGTCCTACTTTCATCATTGGTAGGTAACCTTGAACCCAATAGTCGACACTTCATCATTGGTTATTGACTAGGTGGTTCCCCTTGTGTTCGACGAAAAGACATCCATTCACACATTAGGATTTGTGTAGTGTCTTGGATGCCATTAGCCTTATTGGTGGTTTCCTCTCCTTTATCATCGGTTTTCATCATTGGATTCTATTCATAGGGTATTTTTCGTGTAACGCTTACACTTGGCACACGCGAAAGACGCACAGGGTCGTTGGTTCGTGATGATGTTCTTCGTCTAATTTCCTCCAAATCATGAAGCTCCTTCTTTGTACCTCATGCTGACTGATGAGATATGCCTTAATGCTCTCCTTTCAACAGGTCTCCTTCCATCAACTTCAACTCATCTATTCTGGAAATGGGACCTAGAGTCTTATGAGTACCTTGAGGCTTGCAGTCATTTGCAGTAGGTTCTCTCAACATCAACAATTGGGAATACATCAATGTCTCCTGATCGATGGATTCTTCAGGTGTTCAACACTGACTCCTTTATTCACACTTGTAATAATTTACTCATTGCCTTGATACCTACTTTCATTATCGATAGTGTTAGTCTCTAATTTTGTCTTGATTTAGTGAGAAACCCTAATCCTAAACCCTTCCTACCTGCAATTTATTATCTGCTTTCA
The DNA here is from genome assembly GCA_009831015.1 of Picea engelmannii. Lineage (NCBI taxonomy): Eukaryota > Viridiplantae > Streptophyta > Pinopsida > Pinales > Pinaceae > Picea > Picea engelmannii. Next base: position 195,214 of record ML802670.1, on the reverse strand, counting down.
TTTTATTTTAATCATTGTTTTCATCTTGTTATGGTTCGCATTTTAGTTCTTTGGATAATTTCTTTAAGTTTGGAGTTTTAAGACATGGTTTTGAATGATGTGTCACTTCATATGCTTGTTTGAACTTTACAAATTCAAATTATGCTAAGTCATTAATAACGCTACTAGAATAACATTATTCCCGTAGCGCAAATATAATCATGCCTTAATATGTGCCCGCCACCCAGATTTTGTTATGATTACACAGATCATGGGCTAAGAGTTTGCATGTGTCCCATGATGGCTCTCGAATCATTTTATGATTCAAACCGTTACATGATCGAATTGCTCTGTACCCGCAAAGGAATCATTTTATGATTCAAACTGTTACATGATCGAATTGCTCTGTACCTACAAAGGAATCATTTTATGATTCAAATTGTTACATGATTGAATTGCTCTGTACCTGCAAAGGAATCATTTCAAATCATTCAATTCCCAGACATCATTATCTAAACCTGCCACTTGTCATTCTTATTGTGTTGAATTATAAGCGCAGGTAATTTTCTCAGAAGAACTGTTATATGTTAATAGTTGAAGTTTGTAAATTCAGAATCCGATTAGTGCCTATTGTAGCATCATGTTTAATGGCACCTAAGAGAAGTGGGTAAGTCGTTAGATTGGAACCTGAGGGCATCGAGATTCTTGAGGCATATCTGCAGATGGCGCAGAGATTTAGAGATGTTGGTTGGTTTGAATTCCTCACTACCTTCCAAGGTCACGACAACCAGGTCTCTTTGGCGTTTTCATAAAACTTTGGTGGTTATGAAGTGGAGATAGGGAAATTGCTAATGCTGGTGACAGAACAAATAATTTCCAAGGCTTGGAGGTTGGTGGTCGGAGGAGAACGATGGTGGAAGAAAGAGCATGTAGTTACATAATTCGCCAATCAGTTTTTGTTGCCAGACACACAAAACCAGGATTAGAGAAAAGGAATCCCTCATAGTTGGATCAGACAGGAATGGCACACTATTCTAATCGTTATCCACGGGCATATCACCTGCGAAGGAAGATTCTCATTGATTTATATCTATCACATTAGGTTATTAATTCATCTAAATGGTGATTATCCTTTAAATTTGCCTTATTTTCTCCTCAAAAGCCTGGCAAAAATGTCAAAAAAAAGTGCAGTCACACTCCTCCAATGCAAAGAGTAGCCTATTTCATCAGGTTTTAATTAAGACTCTAGTCGTTTCTACCCTAAGAGAAATACAAAAACCCTAGATCTGGCTCATGCAATCCTTAAATCCTGACCCACAGTCCATCAAACAGAAGAAAGGCAAAAGGAAAAGGGATGTTACACAGGAGCCAAGCATTCGAGTTGATGAAACCCCTATTAAAGAAGAATTGTCTTCCATCAGGGTAACGAGGACCAACAGAGGTAAGAGATCCAAATGGGAAACAAAAAATGAAATTCTTCCTAAGAAAGATTTAAAAATAGAAGAAGACTCTAATGAACATTATAATGTTACACTCTCAGCCAAGCATAAAGCATCAGCAACCAGTGAGAAGAATGTTGCAGTTAAAAGGAAAAAGAAGAAATGTGTGCTTGTGCCTCAAGACCCTAGGAGGAACTCTACAAGAGTCACCAACAAGACCCAAAGCCATGTTCGATTCTTCAATCAAAAGAGAAGATGTCATAGTGATAAAAGACCATTCTGAAGATGCTAAAGCAGATATCAAACGAAAGACAAGAATGTCCCCAATACATAAAGAATCATTAAAAGAAGGTAAGAAAGTTGTTATATTCTCTATAGGACCTGTAACAAGAGCAACCACCAAATCATCAAAAGTTGAAGCAGTGTTTTCTAATGACAAAGGCTATTATTTTGCAGAACCAGAAAAGCTACAGGAAATACTTCTTTTTTTACTTGTTATAGTCTTTATCTTCAAGAGAGGTTACAGAATAGTTGGAGAGGAATTTGTTGAAACCAAAAGAGGTTTTTGTTGGGAACATTCCCCTTCACAAAAACCTCTCTCGAGTTTTACACAACAATCACATTTTAAGAGATTCGAATTGATCTTTGAGGCCTAAGTTTCTGATAAAGCTACAGGAAATACTCTATTATTTTTACCTGTTTTAGTCTTTTTCTTCAAGAGAGGTTGCAGATCAGATGGAGATGAATTTGTTGAAACCAAAAGAGGTTTTTGTTGAGAACATTCCCATTCAAAAAAAAACTCTCTCGGGTTTTACACAACAATCACATTTTAAGAGATTCGATTTCATCTTTGAGGCCTATTTTTCTGATATTTCACAATAAATAATTTATTGTTTTAGTCAGTAATTTTGGGAGAGGTTGGAGAACATATGGTGATGAAGTTTTTGAAACCAAAAGAGGTTTTTGATGGGAACGAGTCCTTTCACAAAAAATTCTCTCAATTTTTACACAACTATCACTATTTAAGAGATACGAAGATATTGTTGGACCCTATTTTTCAGGAATTTACCAGATTTGTTTTCCTAAAAAATCTCATAGACAACAGTTGACAAGCCACCTCATCAATTCAAATTGGAGATCAGATTGGATATTCTCCTTGAGTATTTGAAACAAGAAAATAAATACAGATGAGGATGTTTTCAGATGCATTTCTTTTGGATCTTGATAATTATCTATTGTTTCTATATAAACTCTGTAGAATGAGAAATTAGAGGTGGAAAAATTGGAGATCCAAAGGACTTATTTGGAAACTCCTTGTAAGGCATTATTATTCTATTTGACACTTAATAGAAAACACATATGGATGGTTAGACACTCTTTTCTACTCTGTTTTATTTCTTCATGCTTGATCTCATTATTCAAACTGCAATGCATTTGTTTTCTTGATTATTGATTAATACAGTAAAGAATTTGTTGTGGTGATTATTTTCAAGTTTTGATTTCAGGTTGATGGTCTTATTTCTTAATGATATTTTGAGATAAGAATTTGTGTGAAGTTGACAAATTGAAAAATTCATTTTCTATTTTCCTTATTTGTTTAATCCATCTATGTGACTACCTTTTAACCAGTCAATGGGATATTTTTTGTTCTTATTCTGATTTTCTCATTTATTTTATTACCTTGAGCCAGTTTTCAACCAACTTATTCAAAAACCAAACCATAAAAACCCTCAAAACACTTTTGCAATAACTCGATGATGTCATAGCTTACCCTCTCACAGTCAAGTGAAACTTTAGGGACTAACATCTTTTGGCGTCGTTGTCGGGGATGGAGACACGAAGTATTTATCCCTGGGAGAACAACAATGATTAAATCCACTTCTTGATGATGAACATGAAGGGGACATATACATGACTACAGATCTTTCACCATGGCGACTCCACTGTCTAAATATTAATAGGCGACTCCACTGGATCCAAGAATGGAATCCATTTTGGCTCAAAGGTTTTCTTTTTATGATTTTTCAGATGTCATTGGTTTTCCAAACCCAATTCCTAGCAGAGTTGAATGGGAAGGTACCCTTCCTACATTTAAAGGCGGAGATTGGGAGGTTTTGGCTGAGCATCTGCTA
>ML802670.1:155837-191614 GCA_009831015.1 Picea engelmannii | reverse complement strand
GTCTGACCACAATGTGTTGCTTATCTTTACATTGACATCCTTTAGAGTGAATGGAATTTCATTACTTCATCCACTAAATTATTTCCCCTTGCACTTTGGTTCCACTGAGCACTTTGATTAGCATAAGTGGGTTCTTGTACTGAAGTCCTTTAAACATAAATTTATCTTCTTGGATTCCCAGGCCTCCATGGATGCACATGTATTCATGTCTTAACATTATTTATTCCTTAATTTTAATCATCTTGTGAGGAATTCTTGACGTAACACTCTTTCCCTGAGTACTTCTTCTCATATCTAACCAAAGTTCAAACCCTTTCACCTGCTATGAAAACCATCTCTCCATACTTCCATGGTTGCAGCTTCATGTATACCAAATACTCATGCTTTATCATTAACTGTATATGGCATCTCTCTTAAACAACATCCCCATTTGGTATGAATATATGTCATCTAGAATTCTTTTTCTAGATCATATTTCCATTAGAATTCTTCCATATTTCTCATCAAGTCTAGGTGTCTTCAATTGGTAGATTCCTTAAGAAATCACACACACAAGTTGGAGAACTTTATATTCCCTGCTTCCTCCTATCTGCATACATATCTAGCATTTAGTCCATTTTATTTATAACCATAACATCTTATAAATACACATACAACAACATTCATTAGCTAAAACCCATAACATACAACTATGGAACATATGCATAATTTTTCCTTTTTTAAGATCACTAGAAACTCTCTTTCCAACTTCATGGGAATTTTGCTGCTCAATTCACAGTTATGGGTGCATAATTAGATTCCTCCATCCAAGACCTTTCCAATGGCTACATTCTTTCTCAATTCTGAGTCTTTAGCAGAAGGCTATTTATTGCAAGGGAAAGGAAAGGAATATCATCTAGGAAAGGATATCCATTAGCACATGCAACATAACTTCAATGCTCAATGACCGTTGGATAATTCTACCAGATTTAATCTTGACCATTGGTTAGTTATTGTTGGCCATAGGCACGCTCGACACAACCATGATACTCAAAAATCATCTAATATGGACTCGGATTCGATGGACTCGGATTCGATCTTAGTTGTCAAAACCTTTCACTACGAGTATAAGGTCATCATTTCTTCCATCCCAACTTTTGTGGCTTCTAAAATACACTCTCACATTCTGCCACCTTTAAGTTTCACCCATACTTAGAATCTTTTCCAAACATTTCACCGCAAGTCTAAGATATTTGCATTCTCTGCCTTTATTTTGCACCCATACGTAGAAACGTTTCCAAACATTTCACCGCGGGTCTAAGACATTTGCATTCAAGCTTCCGCGACCTCCAAAATACACCTTTGCATTCTATCGCACTTATTTTTCAACTGTACTTAGAAAAATTTCAAAGCATTTCACTGTGGGTCTAAGGCATTTGATTGATTCACTTGCCTATATCCGCAGCCCCATCCATTTGACTGATTCCTCATACTTAGACAATTTCATATCATTCACCGTGCTCCACGATGTCTTGATAGTTAGTCAATTTTGGATATCTCACTGTTCTCTACGATGACTTGATAGTTAGTCAATTTTCAATATCTTACCATGCTTTGCGACATCTTGATACTTAGTCAATTTTTGATATCTCACCATGCCCCGCAATGTCTTGATACTTAGGCAATTTTTGAGATCTCACTGTGGGTCTAGAGTCAAGGTTCTGCAAGATAGACATGCGTCCCACCACCGCAGCTACACATCACCTGCCACCTACCACACCGACCACCACGTACCTACCACCATGTAAGTAGACATCACTCTTATGCCATGTCAACCGAAACATGGCCTCCACATCATGCTAACATCACTTTATGGAAAAATACCCAATTTTTTTCAATTTTCCAAAATTTCTCATTTTCAGATTTCCAAATACACATGATTTCACAATTTATTTACTTGGTCACCATTGGATCTTTGTAATTAAGATCAATTCAACAAATTTTGGCCCTGTGAGTAACAATTTTATCTCTATACATGTAATTAAACTAGTCCATGTCTAATTATCCGTGGATTGCATTGCAGAAATTGGGGCTTGAGCCCAATTTCACCCAATTTCACCATGGTCACTCTACAATTATGAAATTTGGCCAATTACAGGACTAGAAAAGGTCCAAATCAACCTCTGCAAAAAATAATTTTCCCTGTGCGTGGCCAATTAACAATGTTGGGTGTGAATTTTCTTCAATTTCATTCAAAAATTGGATATTATTCCCCAATTTCATAGGAATCATTTTTTCAAACAGTTTGTAGACATACTCTGAAATTAAAATTTCTGCAATTTTATCTTCTGTATTCTACTAGCTGGCCCATGAAGGCTCAATATTGAACCTGTGGCCCTGATACCACTTTGTAACGTACCCAAGATCCCCATCTGGGCACCATCACTAAAAAAATTCGTTGATACCATCACAAAATAGGCCCAGCAAGGATATGATACCACTTTGTAGCATACCCTGCCACCTAGCTAAGACATGCCACACAAACATTCTACATCTAATACCATTAATTCATAAAATGCTCTGCATATTCACAAATATGTAGTTCTACAACATATACAAACCATGCCAAAATTTTGTATAATTACAACCAACACAATTAATTACACACAGTAAACAATATGTAAATATAATTATGGAACCATAAAATTACAACACCATATAATTAACATAAATATGCACAATACTCAACCGAATAATACACATAATAAGAACCCTTATCTTTTGTAAATAAATCATTGACTTGTTGTAGACCTCATACATTCCTCCCAGCCTTAGATTGCACTGCTCATACTCTCAACAGTGGGTCACCCTCGAGCTAGGGATATGACACCACCAAGGCAATGAATCCTAAGCCAGGATAAGGTCTATAAACAATAGAAATGCACAAACTATGGTGCCAATTCCAACAATCATCCTAAAAGATCTCATTCCCCACAACCTATCCCACCCCAAGAAGTGTACCCATTCTCTTCTCAACAGTCCTTCAATTGTCCCACTTCCCTTTTGGCGCTTCAAGAATAGGTCGGACAGGAAGTCTCAGAGCCCTATAATTGCAGCCTGGAACACTGAGAAACTAGTTCCTAGCAGGTCTCTCACCTGGAGAGAATTCTCATGAGCATGACAACCCACTTGTTCCAAAATGCACGCGAACTTGACAACCTACTTCTTCCAAAAATCACACGGGACTAACAACCCACTTCTTCCATACTGCACACGGACCTAACAACCCACTTCTTTAGCTCAAATTACCCAAAATTTATTGTTTATCCCAGCTTCCCAGTTTCCCAAGTACAGGTACCACTATGGATGGCAGGGATAGTAGCGATGGAAGAGTGAATCCCCTATAATGAGAGAATCCACACATTATATTGCATGTTCCTATCTTGACATTTGTCAACCTAGGAAATGCCTTCATTCCACTTGGTAGTTTGTACCTCTCACTTAGGAACTTATGATAAAATTATAACATAAATCTTATGACTTAGGAATAATGTTATTTTATTCCTTGGTTTAAGCCCCCATGACTTAGCCCCCTTTCCCTCTTGTGGAGTCTTCGCCCCCCATTATAATCTTTCGCATGAATTGGTATGCAATAGTGATGTATTTTATTAATAATATGAGTTATTGCATATTACAATGATAGGCTCACTGGACTTTTAGCATCTACACTCTTCCGTCTAATAATCACACATGCACTCTGGCCTATAATATTCTAGCTCACCAACCTATAAAACATATGTACATTTACAATTGGGGTTCAACTTGGGGGTATTATAGGTGCACCTCAGACATGCTCTGAACCACAGACTTGTTGTCTCTTCATTGTCGCAGACTCCACCACTTCGTTTCCAGAGACTTCATAGATTTCAATTCTACCTCACACATGCCTCCAACTGACCTGCGTTTCAAAACTTAGCCAAAATATTCCCAAGAAAATTTCTCCCAAACCTATCCACCAAATCCTCCTCAAGGCATCACATGTCCTCCCAAGTGGAGTGACTTGGATCCTTGAGGGAGTTTCCTCCCTTCATTTTCCTTAGAACCACGAAGCTCTCTTCCTTTCCTTGTCTTCCCAAAAATTCCTTCGTTGGTTGTGTGCCCTTTCTCTCTTATAGGATCTCCAAAGGTCACCATAGTGAATCGTTACATCCTTTGAGGGTGTCACACCCTTTCGCGAACCCATTTCCAAACACGTTAAGCCATAAATAGTGGCACATTACCCCTTAATTAAGGAATATTACATTAGTATTTCTATTTTATTTATGTTGGCTTAGGTCCATTAGTTGTAATTGTACCTCCTAGTCTCCTATATATACCAAGGAGACCTTTTCATTTGGAAGCATCTAGAATTGGTAAATTTGTGTGATGTATAAGAAGGTCACCCCCTCAAAGAGGCTTATTATCTGAAATTCTCTCTTTGTAAAGGCGTTGAGTTCTTATTTTGAGTTTTTTATGCTATTTTGATATTTGGTTCTTAACATTTGGTATTAGAGCCAAAATTCAATAAGGTGTGGGGAAGTTACTATAACTTCCACTTGGCACATCCAATTTTGATCAGACCCGTGGCATTGTAGAGAAGAGGTATCAGAGAACTACATAACAAAATTTCTGACCCAGAAGGGCCGAAATTTTGGAGATACTATAGAATAAATATTGTCTAGAAGAACCACCTCCAAATCAAGGTTTAAAAGCAATATTTGGCCAACATTCCACCAAAAATGGGAAATTCTACACTAAATAAGCCTTCAAACAATCCTACTTGGACTCTTGATGAAGGTGAAGAAATGCACAGGGACATAAATGATTTACAAAAGAAGGCAGTAAAAAAATTTGAACTACAAGAGATGATGGATTCAACTGAAGCTAAGTTGGAAGCAATAATGGATACTAAGATGGGTGGTTTAAAAAGGGAGATCATGGAAGGATTGAAAAATTTTCTAATAGAGAGACCACCTGAAACTAAAAATGTATCCCATGAAATTCATGATGAAGACATAAGGAATATGAATAAATACTGGAGAAACTCCAACTTTGGGTTGAATACCAACGACTTGCCTAAGATCAATATGAGGAAGTTTGAAGGCAACGATCCAATCACATGGATACTCGAGATGGAGCAGTTCTTTGATCTACATGATGTGCCACACACACAAAAGGTAAAAATTGCATCTTTATATTTAGAACCCAATCAATTTATGTGGTATCATGATCCAAGTGCATATCGGTGGCCACCCACCTATTCCAACTGGCTCATTTTGGTAGTTTCAGTTTGGTAGTTTTGTTTCTAGTTTTCGGGTCCCAAACTTCTTGGGTCGCTTTGAGGCCCTAAACAATGTTTTTAGGGCTCGCCACAATTATACCATTGATGAAGTTTGATTCTGATGGAAACATGTGTCTTCCTCAGATAGACCTTTCCAATGGGATATCGTGCGCCTAAAATGAAGGTTGTATGCAAAACTTACGCCCCAGGGAAGTTGATACACCAAACTACCCAAAATGGAATCCACAAAATTGTTAGCTTTTCATCTTCTAGAGTTAGGGTTTTGGATTTTCTTTATGTTAAAAAGGCCTTTAGAGCCTCATTGTAAATCATCTTCTTGTGAATGCGAGTAGACGTCACATCTCTTCTCAGAGATAAGCTTCCACCATTATAGCGAGTCTTTCACTCTGTAATTTTACAGTCTTTGTAAATTTTCGCTCATTAATAGAAATTGTGTATTATCATATCTTTGTGTTTATGGTTTCATCTCTGATACATTTATGTTATATTATTGGATACATGAGCTATCTCTGTACATTTCTTTATTATATCTCCGCTCTCATTTCATGCCGAAAATAATCTGGATCATATCGATGGCTTTGTTCTCGCAAATCACTTGTCACTTGGACAATTTTCATGAAAGAAATGATATCACACTATGACGATACAAGGAGAAATGCCTTCTTCATCCAATTGATAAATCTCAAGCAAAAGGGTTCAGTTGCGGAGAACATTGAGAAGTTCCAAAGATTGAATACAAAGGTAATTGATATTCTAGATGAACACCTAATTGATGTATTCATATGAACTTTAAAGGATAACATTCAACATGAGGTTCGCCTTGGGGAACCCAAATAATTGGAGAATGCGTTCAGGGTGGGGAGAAATGTTGAAATTAAAAACATGGCTATAGATACTAGAAGGACCACTCCTAACATCTATCGAGATAATAATGTTCCTTCTTCTAAAACACCTCAACCTACAAGGTTGACACCTCAACAATTGGAGGAAAGAAAACCAAAAGGTTTATGCTTTAATTGTGACAACAAGTACAGTAATGGACATAAGTGTGATGAGAAGAAATTATTCTACATAGATTGTGAAGAGGAAGAATAACAAGAACAATAAAAATAACCATCTCAAGATGAAAATGTAGAAGATATTTGTTCTGAAGAGTTCACTCCCACCATATCATGTAATGCATTGGCTGGAATTAACACTCCTCAAACCCTCAAGATCGAAGGATATATCAAAAAGAAAAAGGTAATAGTCCTAATTGATTCTGGTAGTACTCATAATTTCATTCACTATAAATTAGCCAAATCTCTCAATTGCTTTATATATCCAGCACCAGAGTTTCAAGTAATGATTCCACATGCAGGAACTATAAATTTCTCAGGAAAATTCCATAAGATCAAACTTACTATGGGGTAATATGTAATGAATAGTCCAATGATTGCTATACCGATGGGTGGTGTTGATGTCGTACTAGGAGTCCAATGGTTACAATCATTGGGAACAATGTCTTTTAATTTTCAAGAACTTTTCATGAAATTTTCATTGGAAGGAAAGGAAATTGAGTTAAGGGGTATCACAAGGAAACCTAGTAAGGTGATAAGATCTAATGGAATGACAAAATTATTGAAAAGGGGGCATTAGGGTGTAATTTTACAACTATGCTCACTATATGTTCAAACATCTAATCCATCGATTCCCCTATATCTGTAAGGGATCATTGATAATAATTCCAAAGTATTTGAAGATATTCCCATAGGTATTCCACCCACTTGCAATCATGATCGTGCTATTCACCAAATTCCTAGGAGTTCTCCTCCTAACTCCAGGCCTTAAAGATACCCTTATGCCTAGAAGAGTGAAATTGAGAGTATGGTTGAATAAATTTTAGAGGATAGCATTATTAGAACTATCCAAATTTCTTACTCTAAACCAGTGGTAATGGTACTCAAGAAAGAGAGCTCATGGCGTATGTGTCCATATTATAGAGAGCTCAAGAAGATAACTATTAAATATAAGTTTCCCATTCTTGTCATTGATGAATTGTTAGTTGAACTACATGAAGCAATCTACTTCACAAATTTGGATCTTCGTTCAGGGTATCATCAGATTATAATGAAGGAAGAAGATATCCCAAAAACAACATTCTGAACTCATGAAGGCCATTATGAATTTTTGGTCTTTCCTTTTGTCCTTACGAATGCACCTTCCACATTCCAAGGGTTGATGAATTCCATTTTCAATACCTTCCTTGAAAATTTGTGTTAGTATTTTTTGAGGATATACTAATCTATAGAAATCTTGGGAGGATCATGTTCGACATGTTGACAGGGTGATATAGCTACTAAAGGAGTAACAAATATATGCCAAACCATCCTAATGTTTCTTTGGGGTGAAGGAGGTAGAGTGTTTGGGTCATATTGTATCTCATGAAGGTGTCAAGGTAGACCCTAACAAGATTAAGGCCATAATGGACTGGCCGATTCCCAAAACATTGAAGAATCTTAGAGGATTTTTGAGTTTGACAGGTTACTACCGCAAGTTTGTTCAGAACTATGGAAGAATAGAAACACCTTTAACAACAATAACTAAGAAGGATGTATTTTCATGAAATATAGAGGAAACTCAAGATTTTGAAAAACTTAAAGATGTGATTTGCAAAGCTCTTTTCTTGACCACACTAGACTTCACATAAATCTTTATTGTGGAATGTGATAACTCAAGAAATGGCATTGGTGTTGTTCTAATGCAAGAAGGAAGGCCCCTTGCTTTTGAAAGTCAACCACTCAAGGGAAAGGACTTACACAAACCCATTCATGAGAAGGAAATTTTGGAAATACTACATGCATTGAAGCAATTTCACCCTTACCTAATAGGTAGGCACTTCAAGTTCAAAACAGATCATGATAGTCTTAAATACTTCTTGGAACAAAGACTATATTCAGAAGAACAAAAAACATGGGTGACCAAGATGTTGGGTTATGATTTTGAAATCATCTACAAAAAAGGGTTTAGGATTTTGAAATGATGAAGATGTTGAGGCCTTTCTCTATGCTATGTCGATCATCCAAATTGATTTGATAATAGAAGCAAGGGATGAATGGAAGAATGATGAAAAAGTGTGGATTCTCATTCGAAGGTTGCAGTGGGATTCCAGTGCATCAGATACATTTACATGGAAAAATGATTCACTATGGTACAAAGATTGCTTATATTTATGTAAGAACTCCCAACTTGATATAGCAATATTTTCCTCACCCTATGGTATATTGCACAGAAGGCCTTGTTCCATTTCCCTATGCAGACTTATCATCCCTGTTTATAAAATACAGAGCTAAAAATACATATTTTTCTTATGTACACATCGTGCCTACTATACAGCATGCGTATACGTAAGCTACTCCACTACAACCCACGTACATCGGGATTTGTGCCAGAAAATGAAAATTAATGTCGATTTTCCATGTCACGACAAGAGATATATGATGCTTGGCCTTCCATATACTGGAAACGTTCTGACTCATCCCTTTAGTTCCATTTTGAAGGATATAAATGGGCCAATTTCGAGCTATGGAAAGAAGAGAAAGAATTCAACTTTGAGAACAAAGTTACTCTAGAGAAATTATTTACTTTATATTGAGTCTGCATCCCTTTGTCCTTTATGTCTAAACACAGTGTTAAACCACCAATCTCTTCCTTTATTTATTGAGAACCTCATTGTTTCTCTCTTATGAGCTTGCCTTTGGTGGAGGATTGAAGTGGTGGAGGCCCAACTGGAAGGAACTTAGTTTCTCGGTTTTGAACTGTGCCGACACAAAAGTCTGTAACATTTTCACTTATGTTGATCATATATTAATAGAAATACTCTTTTCCCGTCCAATTGATATCTTGCAAATATTTGAATTATTATTCCATGGGCGCATTTGTCATGTTTATTAATGGATTATGCTATTGAATGTGATAACATCATTTATTATCACCATATGCTTGTGTTGCTTGGTTCTTGAGGACTAGTTGCAGCTATATTGTTTTGGGTCAAGTGATCAACGATGGACTTTATCAAACATCTGGATGAGGTAGGAATTTAATCTTGTATCACTAGCATATTTATTTATATAACACACTTGAGAAGAGAGTTGATTTCTGCGGTCATTTCCGTCTATTGTGGTTTACCCTAGCCATAGAGAGATTTTCCTCGTAACAGAATTGGTGACCATACTGGGGATTGAATCTTCTTTCTTAGGGTTTGAAGTACTTTTCTCCTTAGATTTATCTCATTCTTATTTTGTTTCTTGTCGCATCATTGCTTGACATCCTCTATTCACTTTGGGTCTGAGTTTTCAGCCTTCTCCATTGTCTGGCCTTGTTTTTTGAAACATATACACACTTTTTGGCTTGATAGTCACGTATATATGTAGGTTGTCCCTATGCAAGCTGCATACATATGCTTTGTTTCTTCAAATAGTCACATACATTAGCTATCCTTGTTTGTTTTCTAGGTCTGGTGGTTGTTGGGTGGGATTTGATGTTTTCTAAGTCTTCTTAGGTCTTTGTAGTGCCTGTTAAGTGCTTGTGGGATGACAGGAAACCTATCTTTGGTTGAATTTTTGGGTGGAGTCTTTCTCATCACCTTTTCATTTTGATTTTTCTTGCAAATTGGGCTGGGTGTCTTGCTACTTGGTATCCTGCTTGAGTTATCTATGTCTACACACAGTAGAGTTTATATATCAGGTTGTTTTTCAGTCCATGCATTTTCATTTTTATTATATTGAAAATACAAAAATATTAGGCATTTTGCATTGCTTGGAATTTTGGTCTTTGAAGTCCTTATCATTATCTTAGTGCATGAAATTAAATATTGCATTTTTACTTCATAATTGAAGAGTTGAAATTGAAAATTTCAATTTGTTATTAGAAGCATATCATTCATTGAAAGTTGAAGTTAGGACTTTGCATTATATTCATATTTACTTTTCTTTCTGAGTCAAAACATCATGAGTTTCACTACCATACTTTTTTGAGTAATCACGGCCACTAAAATTAACGCTATAATTTAAAATTGATTAGTCACGATTTTATTTTCTAGGGTGCACAAAATAGCTTAGGATTTAGTGCCTTCGAATGGGATTTTGTGAGTAAACTTCTCCAAGGGAATTAAATCAACATATGTGTCTGAGAAAGGGGGTGGAGAAATTCATTGTATAATTGGTAATATCATGAGGCTCTGCTCACAGTGGAGTTAATCATGAGGTCACGCGAGGTTGGTTGAAGGGATATCCCCCCGATACCTTCTTAGCATCAGAAATATTTATGGGGTTCTATTCGTATCTAGGGATATTGCTAGTGCCTTTACCTCCGTGAGAGGCAGTACTTTCAAGGTTTCAGGATTTTCTACCCTTCCCATACGGTAGACCTGACTTACAACTTCTCACCTGTGCATCGGTTATACATTGGTTTATAAGTTGCCTAACTTAGGTGCCACATAGGTTACTTGCAAGGGTTATTTTGCAGGTACCCTGGGTCAGATAAGGGTCGGACAACAAAAAACCTTTATGGAGGATTACCTCTCTGAGGGGATCTGAATCACTGGTTGTTAAGCCCATGAGAGCCCTTATAACTGATTATGTTACCTCTAATCTTTAGCAGGGAGTCTCAAGCCCCTCTTGGGTGAGACATACCTTCTTTAGGGAGGGAGGGCACTTTCAACCACTTTACCCCGTTTGTGTGCATATTGTCCGTTTGACTTTTGGTGTGCTCTCTGACTACTAGCTAGCCTTAGGAGTCTATACTGAGTTTTTATTATCATGGATAGTGGAGTTCCTTTGGCTCCCTCATTTATCGCTTCCCACCCCATGATGCCCACTCATTTCATGAGGATGAATCCTTTCATTTTTTATAATGGTATGCAAAACTATGACACTTAGTCCATGCCTTGGGTCTCTAGTCATTTTCTTGTTGATATGATTTCAACCTTTCCATCCTCTCCCTGGACCACTTATACGAATACTAGCATTGGATTTGGGGGTGCCATGGCCCCGCTGCCTATATATTTGTTTGATATGATTCATGTCCCTCAACCAGCTTTCATGATGGGAGGTTGGAACCTTCCCTCTTACGAGTCTAGTCCTAGCTATGCTCTTTCAGGAGCCAATACTCAAATGGGTGCTTATTCTTCCCATTACACCCCATTTGTGTATCGTTCATCTGCCATGTTGGTCCCTTCAAACACTTTTCCCATTACGGGTCTTCATGTATCCTCGAGTATTTCATACGAAGAGAATTGGTTTTATGGTTCAGGCCACCCTCTTCACAGAACCCCTTAACAAGGGAGAAAATTACATCCTCACTTGAATATTCTTTATCAAACTTATATCTCTTTACAAAATTCAATGATGATGCCCATACAAACCTCTTTGGATCAGTTAGGTGGAGGATACTACCTTTCCAAGCAGGGACAAGGGGTAAACCAGGACCCTTCCTAGCCTGTAATGTTTAAAATCCAATCTTTCCCTGGACCTTGGTATCAAATGCCACAACTCACCACTAGCCCACTCACTTCCAGTCATAATGGATTCCCATCACCAACCTCTGACATTCATGTTGGAGATGGGTCGACGACCTCTGCAGGTCATGTTGATGACCTGCACCTGGCTATTGCTAGTCATGTTGGGGACATTACTCTACTCGCCACATGTCATGTCAATGTGACATATCCAACCTATATACATCATGTAGGAGAGAACTCTCTCACCTCTACCAGTCACATTGAGAGCATGTCACCAACCATTGTAAACAACGTTAGGGGAATCAAGAAACCTAGACATCTCAGGCGTAAGTCTAAATTCCTTTGCAAGACTTGCGAAGGAGATCACCTTACTCATTTGTGTCCAACCACTACTGGGATACCAGAAGCGTGGGGCTCATCTAAGGGCCCTTCGGATTCTGAGGCATCTGTGGTTTTCCCACACCTTGTTTCTTCATTGATTGACATGCCAGTAATTCCGTTGCAATCTTCTCTTGACCACACCCCTGTTCTCCAGGATGTTGTCTCCCCTATCCATTTTATCATGCATCTGCTTCAACCTAGAATTGAAGAAGTGGTAGTACCAGTGCAGTCTTTGGTCAATCCTACCCCCCTTGTGGAGGGTGATGTATCTTTCAACCATGTTGTCATCATTCATGATCCTACATCTTCTGAACAAGAGAGATTTTTACTCTTCTTGATTTCTCTCCCTCCAAGTCTTGAGGATACCCCCTTTGATTGGAACGGTCTTGTGGGTTATCCAATGCCCCCTCTTATGTCTTTTCCTCTAAGAGACAATATTTGATATATCACGGAGATGATATCCTCTGCTAGTGCTTTATCCTTGTCGACTTGGAGAGATTTGGGTTTTCCCTATTTGACAACACAGGTATTCCAACAGAGGACGAACACATTTAGTAACCACTCACATAACCAGATCAAATATCAACACACCGATGTTTTCACGTGGTAAAACCCCTACGGGGAAACATCCACGGCCCCAGCCAACGCGACCACTTGGAGCAGTTTATTAATGCAAAGAAAAAAATTACAAAGATATTTTACAAGAAATTTTCTCACAATCGATCATCGGCAAATGACCCTCCATGCTATTTAAATAGAGATCACGGACCAATCAGGTGTTAATCCATGGATCAATGGTCATTAAGATTGAGGAGAGTATGAATCGTCAGATCACTCTATGTCAAGAACATATTGTGACCATCGGATTTCCTAACTACAAATGCATACTAATGCAACTAAAGAAACACACTAAAAAACACACTTTTACTTAACAACATATTAGACCAAGTAGATCTTAACTAACTCCTAAGTTTCTAAATATCCTAACATCCCCCCTTAAGAACAACTTGGGATAGGATTGAAGGATTTACAATAGTGACACAATAGGAGAAGGAAGGAGGCATTAGAGCATATCCCCCCTTAATGACAACTTCCTGAACTCCTAACATGGATCAAACTTTGGAAAACTTCACCTCCGTAAGAGACTTTGTGAAAATGTATGCAACTTGATCTTCTGTAGGGCAAAAGAGCACTTCCATAACTTGATCATGAATTAGCTTTCTGATGAAGTGCATGTGTATCTCGTTGTGTTTGTTACACTGATGTTGAACTAGGTCTTTGGCAAGCTTGATGGCACTATGATTGTCACACCAAAGTTTGGTCAGATGTTGGTGCTGGAATCCAAACTCTGAAAGGATCTGTCGAAGCCACAGGGATTTTTGACTTGCATTTATCATTGCTCGGTACTCTGCTTCTGCTGAAGAAATTGAAATAACCTGTTGTTTCTTATAGGCCCAAGTGATAGGTCCCGAACCAAGGCTGAAAACATAACCTGCAGTAGAATTTCGATCATCAGGGTCATTGGCCCAATCTGAATCAGTGAAACCAACCAATAAAGGATTCCCCCTTGAACTGTAATGTATCTCGAACTAAAATGTACCACAAACATAGAGAAGTATCATTTTAGATTATTTCCAATGGATTTCATGGGGTGTTTGCATATACCGGGCAACAAGACTAATAGCAAAGGAAAGATCAGGGCAGGTATGAGTCAGAGGCTACCAACTAACTGACGATACAGGGTGGCATCAACTTTAGGAGAAGTACAGGTTCCAGTAAGATTGACTCCATACTGGAAGGGAGAAGGGGTTGGTTTACAATCATCCAAGTGAAAGCAACGAAGAAGGTCACAAGCATACTTAGATTTGGAAATAAAAATTCCTTCATTGGTTTGCAAAACTTGGAGGCCAAGGAAATAGTGCAAAAATCCTAAGTCTGTCATTTCAAATGTTTTCTTAAGGCTAGTTTTCACATGGTTTAAAAGTTTTGAATCACTACCAATATGGATAAGGTCATCAACATAAAGGACAAGGATTATGAGATGGCTTCCTACTTTCTTGGTATAGACATTAGGATCAGAATGGCACCTAGAGAATCTAGTGGCAATAAGAAAGGTGTCCATTTTGGTATACCAAGCTCGGGGAGCTTGCTCGAGACCATAAAGAGATTTCTTAAGGTGACAAGAAAGGATAGAGTCATTTTGGACATAGCCAGGAGGTTGTTCCATGTATATTTCTTCTTTCAAATCTCCATGTAAGAAGGCGGATTTAACATCCATCTGATGGACCTCCCATTTATGTGAGGCAGCAAGGGAAAGAATAAGGTGGATGGAATTCATTTTGGCTATAGGGGCAAAGGTTTCATGATAGTCAATTCCTTCAACTTGGGAAAATCCTTTGGAAACAAAACGAGCCTTGTGTCTTTCAACACTTACATCTGATGCATACTTAGTTCTATAGACCCATTTACATCTGAAAATTTTTCTTCCTTTTGGAAGAGGTACAAGATCCCAAGTATCGTTTTCCATTAAAGAATGATATGCTTCATTCATTGTTGTATCCAAATATGGATGACCTGAAGCTTCTGCAAATGTCTCTCGATCATGAATTTCTAAAACTTGATCCAAAAGAGAAGAGGCTTGCTAGAACTTTGAAAGTGTCTGATGTTGATATGAAGGATCATCGACAAGATTACCAACTGCTTCTCGTGTTGAATGGACCCATCTAGGAAGCGGTGGAGTTGGTGCTAGTTTAGGTTCAAAGGACTCATCTAGAGGAGGGTGAGTAGGTGGAGGTGGATTTACATCCTCACTGTCATCATCTGAAGAAGAAACCAGATCAAAAGAAGGCACAAACGTCGAATATGGATCGCAGGTCGAAGAAGGCACAACCGTCGAATTAGGCTCGCAGGCCAAAGAAGGCACAAATGTCGAATTAGGCTCGTAGGCCAAGAGATTTTCATCAAATTTAACATCTCTTCTAATAATAATTTCATTACAATGTGATTGAAGAAGTCTGTAACCTCTGACATCTTCAGAATAACCAACAAACATACACTTCTCACTTTTAGGTTGTAATGCTTTCCTTTTCTCATCAGGAATGTCAGCCCATGTTATACTGCCAAATACACGAAAGTGACTTACATCTGGTTTAATTTTAGTCCAATCTTCTTCTGGTGTTATATTTTTAAGAGGCTTTGTGGGAGTGTGATTTACTAGGTCATTTGCATAGTTGATGGATTTTGCCCAATAATTTAGACTTAATCCCTTAGATTGGATCATACAATTAGCCATTTATTTTAATGTGCGGTTCTTTCTCTCACCAACACCATTTTGTTGTGGTGTATATGGAATAGTGTGTTGCATTTGGATTCCCTGTGTAGTGCAGTAATTTGTAAAATTATTGTTCACATATTCGCCTCCATTATATGTTCTTAACCTTTGAATTTGATGGCTAGATTGCTTTTCTACAAGGGCCTTGTAGGCCAAAAACTTGTCAAAATATTTTCTCTTAAGTTTTAAGAAGTAAACTCAAGTATGTCTGGAAAAGTCATCAATGAAAGTTAAGAAATACTTGCACCCAGAAAAACAAGGATAATAAAGTGGACCACACAAATCACTGTGAACAAGTTGCAAAGGACCCGAGGCATGCCAAGAGGCACATTTTTCAAAACTATACCGATGATGTTTGTCTAGAAAACAACTGATGCAAACACCATCTCTACATGAAACAAGAGGAAGACCAATCACCATCTATTGATTACATAGTTGTTGCAATGAGAAATAGTGTAGATGACCAAACCACTCATGCAAAAGTTTGCTCAAGTCATCGTTATGAGCAACAAAAACTGATGAAAAATATGATGACCCAAAGTTGTCAAACTTGTACAACTTGGTAATATCATTAGCAATTCCAGTTGCAAGAACATAATTATAATCTTTTATATCCTTGATTACAACTTGGTGAGGTGAAAACTCTATGGTTTTACCTTCACCTAAATGAGTGATTTGATATACTAATAGAAGGTTACAAGAAAGACTTGGAACACATAAGACATCATTGAAATGGCCATTTTCTACTTGTCCTGTTCCAGATCCTTCAACACTAAGAGATCTATCATCACCAACAAATATTTTCTTGGTGTTACATTCATTTAGAGTAGAAAATATGTCTCTATCCTTAGCCATATGATAAGATGCTCCAGAATCAATAAGTCACTTATCGGAAGTAGAAGTAGAAGGTGTATTGAAGTAGAAACCAGAAGTAGAAAGTGCATGTCCATGAGAAGAAGAAGTAGTAGTAGAATCAATACTAATGTTGTGCTTCTTAATCGCTACTTCTAAAGTTGTCATCTTCTTGAAACATTTGGACTCACCATGACCATGTTTATCACAAAAGTTGCAATGTTTGTTAGTATTCTTATTTTTTATATTTTTCTCATTTGTCACCATTAGAATCTGAAGTTGTCTGAGTGGGTTTGGGACCCTTATATTTCTTGTTGTTGTAGTGAGGATGTTGCTTCTTGGGATACTTGGGTTTATCTTTCTGTTGGGAAACTAAGGCTTTGTTAGAGGTACCTTCAGTGCTGATCACTCCAAGTTGTATAAGCTTATCTTCCTCTCTAATCAAATAAGCACAAAAGGACTCAAGAGTGGGTTTTTCATAAGCTTTCCCTAGATCCTCTGTCATGGCATAAAATGTAGATACAAACACAGAATATTCTCTACCTAGCTTAGAAATAATAAGATAGATGCAACGCCCTTCCTCCATTTTTATCTTACATTCTTCACATAAAATTATGAATGTCTTAAACTTAGATAAATAGTCTTCAAGGAAAGAAAAAACACTTGGACTCAAGGTCAATATTTGATTTTCTAACTGTTGTTCTCGAATAATATTGAGTTTACCAAACACAGATTCAATATTGTCCCAAGCTTCTTCGGGGTCATCAATTTCTTGAAGGTGGTACCTTAAATCAGGAGAGATGGACATTCTGATTAGTCCTCATGCTTCGTCATTCCTATTATCCCACTTGGCTTTCTTATCATCATCAGTGGGTGCTTTTTCCTTTCCTAAGGTAATCCAGTACAAACCTTTACTTCTTAATAAATCTCCCATATGAGATTTCCATTGGAAGTAGTTGTTGTTGGTAAGAAATACATTAATTGTAGAATCCATATTAAATATGTAGAAAATATGGACTTAAAAACTGAAACTGATGATCTGGATGGAATGAGCTCGAAAAATTATGTGGTTTAAAAAAAAATGACACTAAAAGCGGACTTCTGATGTGAGAGTTATGCCCTTTTAAAAAAAAGGCATAAACGGTAACCAACTGACCACGTGATAGTGTAAGTTGATTTATGAAGTGACCCACTTTTATAAAGAGAAGTGGGGATCACTTTTACAATGAAGTTACTTTATAACAGAAAAACTGCATGCAAAATAAATAACTCTAAAATAAAATATTAAAGCTACTTATAGCGATTCACTTTTATACTTGAAGTGAAATACACTTTACAATTTTAGCATGAATTTTTTCAAAAACGTAACAAAAGAGAGACTTGACCTCAAGACCTCTTACTTAATAAGGAAAGTTTTAACCAAATGGTCTAACAAAACATATTGTAATGTTCAGAAGGAAGATTGGGGGTGGTGGTGGTGGTGTTGTTGTTGTTGAATACGGCCTTGGAGAGCATGCTAAAAAAAACTCTTTTCACACAAGAAAAAAAACGTTTTTCGATGACAACAAGGGTTAGATCTTGGTTAACTTACCTAGAAGATGCACCTTTTTCTATATGTTTATGATTTTCCTAGATCGCACAGGGCACGGGGAAAATATCATACACATCTCTAAAAGAGTAGCAACCTAGAAATAAAAAAATACAAACCGAAATAAAATCAAAATAAAACTTTGCAGAAATTTAAAAAATGTGTATCCAGGCTTTATACCTCTGGATCTGATTGTAATGGTTGCATCTTGAGCAAATAGAAATCTTTTCAAATGAAACGAAAAGTGTTCCCGAATGAAACAAGTTCTACAGACACAATGGAACAGTCCTCTCAGCCCATAAATGTACGAAAATGCAATAAAATGGAGATGAGGCAACTCAGCTTCATGATATCGATCTACAACAGGAGAGGGTTTTCAAATAGGCTCTGATACCATGTTCGACAACATAGGTATTCCAACAAAGGATGAACACATTCAGTAACCACTCACATAACCAGATCAAAGATCAACACATCAATTTTTTCACATGGTAAAACCCCAACGGGGAAACATCCACGGCCCCAACCAACGCGGCCACTTGGAGAAAGAAAAATATTACAAAGAGATTTTACAAGAGAGTTTCTCACAATCGATCATTGGCAAATGACCCTCCATGCTCTTTAAATAAAGATCATGGACCAATCGAGTGTTAAGCCATGGATAAATGGTCGTTAATATCGAGGAGAGTATGAACTGTTGGATCACTCTATGTCGGGAACATATCGTGACCGTCGGATTTCCTAACTACAAATGCATACTAATGCATACTAAAGAAACACGCTTTTACCTAACGACATATTAGACCAAGTAGATCTTAACTAACTAGTAAGTGTCTAAATATCCTAGCATTCCCAAGCTTATGTTGTCTATTCATAAGATACTGACATTCCACAGAAGTCTAGCAGGGGAGCCTTTCCCCCCCGCCCCCCCCCCCATGAATTGCTGCCTAGAATCTCCCAAATGAGTCCAAGTTAAGCTCTTTTCTAATTCGTTCAAAAAGAGAAAAGATTGCCGAGTGATTTTTCCCATTCACACTTGTTAAATTGGACTTGAAAGGTTGTGAGTCTTAGTTCATCTCTTTTCCGACTCGTCTTCAAAAAGCGAAAATATTGTCGAGTGAAATTGTCTCTTTCACACTCATAAATTGGATTTGAAAGGACATCTATTTGGCACAAGTTTATCCCTTTTTCACACCAAGTAGACTAAATGCCATGAAAAAGGACATTTTTTGGTGTTAGTTGTGATTGCATCCCATGCCCTTGCTTACAGTATTGAGCCTATAGTCGGTTCTCTCTTTGCGTTATAAATCATTTGCCTCAACAGTTTTTGCATCCTCAACCAAGAAGATCTTCATTAATATCCTTCACAATTTGACACCCTATACCTAGGAGGGACCATTCCCTCAAGTGTCTATCTCTCGCATGTATCTCATGCATGCATCTCCTTGCATTGATCATAGGTATGTTCCACCGCTGGAACTAGTTTTGTTTACTTGCGACACTTGTTTCCTCCTCTGTGTTATCTCCCTAAACAACACAGTCAATTTTGTTGATTTAGGTGATAGGAAGTCATTGAAAAATGCAGTTCTAAATTTTTCAAGGTTTATTTTTTAGAACCTTACATTTGTAATAAAGTTTTGAAAAAGTCAAATTTGATTTTTATTTTAAAAATTTCAAAACACAGGTTTTGGTGGCTAAGTGCCTCTCCAAAAATGCTTCTAAGCCACCGAAAGCCTTAGCCTTAGGTGGCATAAAACCAAAATTCAGGGCTATTTAGCCACCGAAAGCCTTAGCCTTAGGTGGCATAAAACCGAAATTCAGGGCTATTTAGCCACCGAAAGCACAGGAGCTTGGAAATAGTTAGCACGTCCTTTCACGCATCGGAACCATCGAGTTGATGTGTTATGATTGCAATTAATCGCCAAAAAGATAGAAAGAAAGTCATTTGAAGACTTGGATCTCATCCTGGCATGATACATCAATTCTTTTTTAAACTTTTGTTTCATTAAAGAACATGGTTGTGTACATTCCCATCATTCAAGTTTACCAAATCATGATGACTTCAAATCTTTCACGTTCCTTGTAATCAGGGTCTTTTCTTAGTGCATATCTCACATTTTTTGTTTCTTTTGCAGCTAAGCCAAAGCTCCCTAATTTTGCATTGTGTGTTCTCCCTCCAAGCCCAAATTTCCAATTGCAGGTGTACAGGAGCATTCCAGCAAATGAAGAAAGGAGGACCGGCTTTTATAAAGGAACTTGATGATATTTTCTACCTGGAATCACACCCAGATGTATGTCAACTCTTCAAGGACGTTGGTTGCTACAATTTTTGTGCAAAATTACAGAGCTCTCACCAACACGTGGCGGAAGCTTTTGCTTTGACTTTTGATGGAAGAAATGCAGTCATTGGCCAAGACAAATTCCAAGTGGATGAAGCCCTCATAGCTGAAGTGACAGAACTTCCAAGGACTAGAGAAAACTGGTTCAAAACCACTGTCACAAAAGATGTTGAATTTAGGTCATACCTGAAACCAGAACACAAATGTTTGGTATGGAAGAAAGACATTCCTATGTCTTTTCTTGAAGAGAAATGGAAATATTTATTGAAATCCATCTTTGTTTATGTAACTTGTGAAGGTAGATACAATAGGGTTATGATCTATGATTTTAAACTCATGAACCATTTCACTGGTAGAAGCCCACTCAATCTGCCTTATTACCTCCACAAAAGCTTAACTAAGATGGCTCATCAGGTCAAGTCTAAGCCAAACAAGGTTGTATGCAGGTTATCTCATCATGGTTTGATTAAAATCTTGGTTTATGAGTTGTTGCAAAGAAGGAGCAAGGAATGGAATTACTTCTTATTCTGGAACGATCTTTAGACCGATGTACAACCAGAGGATAAGAAGAGTCCTTCTTCAAAAAAGTCTTCTACTCCCATAAGTGGAAAGAGGAGGAGGAGAGATATCTCTCTATTTCTAGTTTATCAGCCCTCTCCATCTTCTAAGCCTAAAAAAACTAAGAAGAAACCAAATTTTAGAAGTGAGGTAGAGAAGGCAAAAGAACCTCCAATGGACAAGAGGATTCTCAATCTCCCCTATACAGACTCAGAGGAGGAAGAGCACCAGGTTGAAACAGGGCATGAAGATCCAGCTACCACAGGGCATGAAAATACAGTGTATGTAAATCCATTCATAACAAGGTATGAAGATCTTCCATCACCTACACCCAAAGAAGAACAAGAGTTGTAAGTTGTAGATGCCTCATCTAGCAGAAAAGTAAAGCAGAGAAAATCAAAGGAAATCAGGAAACTTAAAAAGAATTTAGCTCGGCAAGAAGTGATAGAAAGGGTAATTAAAACTAGATATTAAACGTTGTCAAAGAATTTTGCAGAAATCAATTCGGTCTTAGAAAAAATGGCACATGAAAGCATAAAGGAAAAGAAAAAGAAGAACAAGATTGTAAAAGACTACAACAGCTTATGGAGAGTAGTTATGCACTTAAAAAAAAAGGTCAGGGCTTTAAGGTTGCAAACTATGTCTTCAAGACCCCTGTCTCAACCACATGCTACTCTTGAAACCCTAGCAGAGGTAGTCATTCATTACAATGATCCAGAGGCAACCAACAATCCTACAGCCATTCCAGAACTTGAGCAAGGTGCAGAGGCTTCAGAAGATCAACCCTAAGGTGTTTTAAATTTAAGCCAAAAGGTATTATGCAATTTTGTTTAAAACATAACTTTTGGTGGCATAGGCGAACATTTCAACTGTTCATTAGCCACCAAAAGTGGAGCTTTTGGTACCTAACTGGCCCAAGTTTTGTCTGTTCTAGCCACCGAAAGCACTGACAGGGAAGAGAGGTATTTTTTTTGCACAGATCCAAATTTTTCTTATCCAAATGACTCAAGAACAGTCCCAATCGATAGATAATAATTAAAGGAATCCTTATCAAGAGTTTGTTTTGATTTTGGAGACGCCCATCAAGGTGGAAAGGTTAAATTGGTTACCTATTTTCTGGGAAAACATTGTTTTGTTGCTAACAGGTGGAAATTTCAAATTGTCTTGTATCTCAAGAAGATCTATCAGCCTTAGAAGGCTTATTACACCTGTCAAAGACTTTAAAGGACATGAAGATCACTTGAGATAAGCGGTGGACCTATTTTATAGGATCTCTGCCTATTTTATTGGGTCAAATATTGATTTTCTATTTTTAGAAAGTTCGATCTAGTATTTCATGATCTGGAGAATCTGATGTAAAGGCTATAAAGCCACAAAATTTTGATAAACCAGGGGTTCGAATTTGAGTTCTAAACTATACTACTATTGTGATAAATACACTTTATTTAATATATTCAACCTGCAAGCTTCTTTCATTGTTATTGTCAGACTTTGTTTTCATCTTTGTTCTATGCCTATGAGTTGAAATTATTTCTTTGTCTCTGTTTAATTTCCTATGGTAACTATTATCTTACCTTTGATTATTAAGCAGGGATCATAAGCATTCACTGCTAGTTTGTTGACCCATCATATATATTGTTTTATGTATGTTCTAGTTAATTGATTAGTTTCTTATCCATTTGATTCACAACCTATCTAATAATAGCTCTTGAAGGCCTTGTACTGTTTGAATATACCTAGACTATCTTGAGGATACAATCCAGTGAGTTAGATATTCATCTTGATCCAATCATTACCCATCATTGAGTGAACCATTGCAAGATTAGTTAAGTTACCAGGCATCTCTAAGATACAACCTAAGAGAGTCTCCTAGAGTGATAACACTATGTATCATAACATTCATTTGTCTATAAAAAAACGAAAAAAGACGGGTGGGAAGGGAGTATTATCTTGTATTGGCAGTAGTCGCGTCTCCTTTGAACATAGAACAAAGTGATTGAGTCCATTTGTCATCATAATTTCTGGATTAGCATGGCCTTAGGAAGCTGAGCTCATTATAGAGTCTTCTTTACCGACTGGTTACTCTTCCAGACCCTATAGATAATTTCATTGATGCCTCTTGCATATCATGGTTTCATCATTGAGTCTATGTTGTCAGAGTCTTCCATATGTCTCATGCTCTTGTTCAAAGGAAGTCTATCAACTTGTGTCAGCCACTTCTTAAAACTCTTGACTTTGCATGTTGGTCATACCCTTAGTTTGTCTCAGAATCACATGATATTGTAGTCATACCATGCACCCAGTCCTACTTTCATCATTGGTAGGTAACCTTGAACCGAATAGTCGACACTTCATCATTGGTTATTGACTAGGTGGTTCCCCTTGTGTTCGACGGAAAGACATCTATTCACACATTGGGATTTGTGTAGTGTCTTGGATGCCATTAGCCTTATTGGTGGTTTCCTATCCTTTATCATCAATTTTCATCATTGGATTCTATTCAGAGGGTATTTTTCGTGTACCGCTTACACTTGGCACACGCGAAAGACGCACAGGGTCGTTGGTTCGTGATGATGTTCTTCGTCTGATTTCCTCCAAATCATGAAGCTCCTGCTTTGTACCTCATGCTGACTGATGAGATATTCCTTAATGCTCTCCTTTCAGCGAGTCTCCTTCCATCAAATTCAACTCATCTATTCTGGAAATGGGACCTAGAGTCTTATGAGTACCTTGAGCCTTGCAGTCATTTGCAGTAGGTTCTCTCAACATCAACAATTGGGAATACATCAATGTCTCCTGATCGATGGATTCTTCAGGTGTTCGACACTGACTCCTTTATTCACACTTGTAATAATGTACTCGGTGCCTTGATACCTACTTTCATTATTGATAGTGTTAGTCTCTAATTTTGTCTTGATTTAGTGAGAAACCCTAATCCTAAACCCTTCCTACCTGCACTTTATTATCTGCTTTCATTTGATTTTAATCATTGTTTTCATCTTGTTATGGTTCGCATTTTAGTTCTTTGGATAATTTATTTAAGTTTGGAGTTTTAAGACATGGTTTTGAATGATGTGTCACTTCATATGCCTGTTTGAACTTTACAAATTCAAATTATGCTAAGTCATTAATAGCGCTACTAGAATAACATTATTCCCGTAGCGCAAATATAATCATGCCTTAATATGCGCCTGCCACCCAGATTTTGTTATGATTACATAGATCACGGGCTAAGAGTTCGCATGTGTCCCATGATGGCTCTCAAATTATTTTATGATTCAAACCGTTACATGATCGAATTGCTCTGTACCTGCAAAGGAATCATTTTATGATTCAAACCGTTACATGATCGAATTGCTCTATACCTACAAAGGAATCATTTTATGATTCAAACTGTTACATGATCGAATTGCTCTGTACCTGCAAAGGAATCATTTCAAATCATTCAATTCCCAGACATCATTATCTAAACCCGCCACTTGTCATTCTGATTGTGTTGAATTATAAGCACAAGTATTTTTCTCAGAAGAACTGTTATATGTTAACAGTTGAAGTTTGTAAATTCAGAATCCGATCAGTGCCTATTGTAGCATCATGTTTCATGGCACCTAAGAGAAGTGGGTAAGTGGTTAGATTGGAACCTGAGGGCATCGATCTTCTTGAGGAATATCTACAGATGGCGCAGAGATTTAGATATTTTGGTTGGTTTGAATTCCTCACTACCTTCCAAGGTCACGACAACCAGGTCTCTTTGGCGTTTTCATAAAACTTTGGTGGTTATGAAGTGGAGATCGGGAAATTGCTAATGCTGGTGACAGAACAAACAATTTCCAAGGCTTTTAGTTTGGTGGTCGGAGGAGAACAATGGTGGAAGAAAGAGCATGTAGTTACATACTTCGCTAATCAGTTTTTGTTGCCAGACAAACAAAACCAGGATTAGAGAAAAGGAATCCCTCACAGTTGGATCAGACAGGAATGGCACACTGTTCTAATCGTTATCCACAGGTATATCACCTGTGAAGGAAGATTCTCATTGATTTATATCTATCACATTAGGTTATTAATGCATCTAAATGGTGATTATCCTTTAAATTTTCCTTATTTTCTCCTCAAAAGCCTGGCAAAAATGTCAAAAAAAAGTGCAGTCACACTCCTCCAATGTAAAGAGTAGCCTGTTTCATCAGGTTTTAATTAATACTCTATTCGTGTCTACCCTAAGAGAAATAAAAAACCCTAGAGCTGGCTCATGCAATCCTTAAATCCTGACCCACAGTCCATCAAACAGAAGAAAGGCAAAAGGAAAATGGATGTTACACAGGAGCCAAGCATTATAGTTGATGAAACCCCTGTTAAAGAAGAATTGTCTGCCATTAGGGTAACGAGGACCAACAGAGGTAAGAGACCCAAATGGGAAACAAAAAATGAAATTCTTCCTGAGAAAGATTTAAAAATAAAAGAAGACTCTAATGAACATTATAATGTTACACTCTCGGCCAAGCATAAAGCATCAACAACCAATAAGAAGAATGCTACAGTTAAAAGGAAAAAGAAGAAATGTGTGCTTGTGCCTCAAGACCCTAGGAGGAACTCTACAAGAGTCACCAACAAGTACAGGATAAGGCCCAAAGCCATGTTCGATTCTTCAATCAAAAGAGAAGATGTCATAGTGATAGAAGACCATTCTGAAGATGCTAAAGCAAATATCAAACGAAAGATAAGAATGTCCCCAATACATAAAGAATCATTAAAAGAAGGTAATAAAGTTGTTATATTCTCTACAGGACCTGTAGCAAGAGCAACCACCAGATCATCAAAAGTTGAAGTAGTGTTTTCTAATGACAAAGGCTATTATTTTGCAGAACCAGAAAAGCTACAGGAAATACTTTGTTTTTTACTTGTTATAGTCTTTATCTTCAAGAGAGGTTACAGAACAGCTGGAGAGGAATTTGTTGAAACCAAAAAAGGTTTTTGTTGGGAACATTCCCCTTCACAAAAACCTCTCTCAATTTTTACACAACAATCACATTTTAAGAGATTCGAATTGATCTTTGAGGCCTAATTTTCTGATAAAGCTACAGGAAATACTCTATTATTTTTACCTGTTTTAGTCTTTTTCTTCAAGAGAGGTTGCAAAACAGATGGAGATGAATTTGTTGAAACCAAAAGAGGTTTTTGCTGAGAACATTCCCCTTAAAAAAAAAACTCTCTCATTTTTTACACAACAATCACATTTTAAGAGATTCGATTTGATCTTTGAGGCCTATTTTTCTGATATTTCACAATAAATAATTTATTGTTTTAGTCAGTAATTTTGGGAGAGGTTGGAGAACATATGGTGATGAAGTTTTTGAAGCCAAAAGAGGTTTTTGATGGGAACGAGTCCTTTCACAAAAAATTCTCTCAGTTTTTACACAGCTATCACCATTTAAGAGATACGAAGATATTGTTGGACCCTATTTTTTACGAATTTACCAGATTTGTTTTCCTAAAAAATCTCATAGACAACAGTTGACAAGCCACCTCATCAATTCGAATTGGAGATCAGATTGGATATTCTCCTTGATTATTTGAAACAAGAAAATAAATATAGATGAGGATGTTTTCAGATCCATTTCTTTTGGATCTTGATAATTATCTATTGTTTCTATATAAACTCTGTAAAATGAGAAGTTAGAGGTGGAAAAATTGGAGATCCAAAGGACTTATTCGGAAACTCCTTGTAAGGCATTATTATTCTATTTGACACTTAATAGCAAACACATATGGATGGTTAGACACTCTTTTCTACTCTGTTTTATTTCTTCATGCTTGATCTCATTATTCAAACTGCAATGCATTTGTTTTCTTGATTATTGATTAATACAATAAAGAATTTGTTGTGGTGATTATTTTCAAGTTTTGATTTCAGGTTGATGGTCTTATTTCTTAATGATATTTTGAGATAAGAATTTGTGTGAAGTTGACAAATTGAAAACTCCATTTTCTATTTTCCTTATTTGTTTAATCCATCTATGTGACTACCTTTTAACCAATCAATGGGATATTATCTGTTCTTATTCTGATTTTCTCATTTATTTTATTACCTTGAGCCAGTTTTCAACCAACTTATTCAAAAACCAAACCATAAAAACCCTCAAAACACGTTTTCAATAACTCGATTATGCCATAGCTTACCCTCTCACAGTCAAGTGAAACTTTAGGGACTAACACCTTTTGGCGTCGTTGTCGGGGATGGAGACACGAATTATTTATCCCTGGGAGAACAACAATGATTAGATCCACTTCTTGATGATGAACAGGAAGGGGACATATACATGACTACAGATCTTTCACCATGGCGACTGCACTGTCTAAATATTAATAGGCGACTCCACTGGATCCAAGCATGGAAGCCATTTTGGCTCAAAGGTTTTCTTTTTATGATTTTTCAGATGTCATTGGTTTTCCAAACCCAATTCCTAGCAGAGTTGAATGGGAAGGTACCCTTCCTACATTTAAAGGCGGAGATTGGGAGGTTTTGGCTGAGCATCTGCTAGATTTTCATGAGTTTATTCATGAACGTCATATTGTGCATGAGGATGTCAAGATCAAGCTTTTCAGATACTCATTGAAGGGAGCAGCCCTTGACTGGTGCAGATCTCTTCTAGCTTCAAGTATTAACTCATTGGCAAGTTTTCATAATGCTTTCAATATATTTTGTAAAGAAACTTTTTCAGCTAAAGGTCTTTTTGAAAATTGTTGTGATGAATTTGATAAGCATATTCAGCAAAAAGAAAATGTTTATTTTGATTGCAAGAATGAAAATCATGTTGTTGAGGAAGACTTTCCAAATCTAATTGATAATAGGAAAGATGACTGCATAGTTGTGAATGCATTAGATTTTGTTTCTGATGCACCTATTGTCTTAGATCTAAATGAAAAAATAGTTGAAGAAGAGGTCTTTCCTCAACTCCTTCAAGTGGATTCCTATGATACGTTGTTGCATGTGATTAAGGAGGAAAATCAAGAGGTTTCTCATCAAGAACAGATATATGAGGCAACATATGGCAATGTTAGATTTGATCAACAGGTTTATGAGAACATTCTGCCCATTTGTCATGTACAGTTAGAACCAGTATATGGAAGTATCGAGCAGAAAACATAGGTAACCATTTTCAGTTATCAATCTACATCTTTCTATGATCCGGTAGCCATTTACGTGCATTTATGTTTCTCAGAAGATTTCAGCCTTGTTATTTTTCGAATTAAATCAGATGAGGGTTGTAGGTATGTATTACAAATTAAAATTCTATTACACATATTTAATTCTTCTTTGATTTCTATCTGTGTTGAAAGAGATTTGGTAAATGGTTTGATGTTATCATGGCTTCATTGGAAGCATGATGTCACATGATGAGCCAGTTTTTATTGGTTAGAAGTAGGAATAGATAGAAGAATAAGCTCGCCATCAAGTATGAGATTATTTTCACTCTACTAGTTTGCAGCAGAAAATTTGGTTTCAGTTTTGAAATAAAGTCTCCATGCCCAATGCATATAAAGCACTATTGACAGGGGTAGTTTTGGCTTCAAATGAGGAGCAAAGTTGCAGAAGTTTGGGCCAGATTTGAATGATATTGAGTAACTCCATAACCCAATGGACTAGGCACAACACAGAAGAATGTGAATGTTTGCAAAGACAAAAATTTGCAGGTTGCGTTGCATGGATGCATAGAGGAAAAGGCACAGTGGTCTACTTGTTCTTGATGCCTCACGGGGAGAGAATCATCCCCCAGAAGGAGCCAATGTTAGTCTCTAATTTTGTCTTGATTTAGTGAGAAACCCTAATCCTAAACCCTTCCTACCTGCACTTTATTATCTGCTTTCATTTGATTTTAATCATTGTTTTCAGCTTGTTATGGTTCACATTTTAGTTCTTTGGATAATTTATTTAAGTTTGGAGTTTTAAGAAATGGTTTTGAATGATGTGTCACTTCATATGCCTGTTTGAACTTTACAAATTCAAATTATGATAAGTCATTAATAGCGCTACTGGAATAACATTATTCCCATAGCGCAAATATAACCATGCCTAAATATGCGCCCTCCACCCAGATTTCATTATGATTACACAGAACATAGACTAAGAGTTCACATGTGTCCCACGATGGCTCTTGAATCATTTTATGATTCAAATCGTTACATGATCGAATTTCTCTGTACCTGCAAAGGAATAATTTTATGATTCAAACTGTTACATGATTGAATTGCTATGTACCTGCAAAGGAATCATTTCAAATTGTTCAATTCCCAAAGATCACTATCTAAACCCACCACTTGTCATTCTAATTGTGTTGAATTATAAGCGTAGGTATTTTTCTCAGAAGAACTGTTATATGTTAACAGTTGAAGTTTGTAAATTTAGAATCCGATCAGTGCCTGTTGTAGCATCGTGTTTCATGGTGCCTAAGAGAAGAGGGTAAGTGGTTAGATTGGAACCTGAGGGTGTCGAGCTTCTTGAGGCATATCCGCAGATGGTGCAGAGATTTAGAGATGCTGGTTGGTTTGAATTCCTCACTACCTTCCAAGGTCACGGTGAACAAGTCTCTTTGGCGTTTGCATAAAACTTCGATGGTTACGAAGTGGAGATCGGGAAATTGCTAATGTTGGTGACAAAACAAACAATTGTCAAGGATTGCAGGTTGGTGATCGGAGGAGAACGATTGTGGAAGAAAGAGCATGTAGTTACAGAATTCGCTAATCCGATTTTGCTGCCAAACAAACAAAATCGGGATTGGAGAAAAGGAATCCTTCGCAGTTGGATCAGACAGGAATGGAACACTTCTCTGATCGTTATCCACAGGTATATCACCTGTGAAGGAAAATTCTCATTGATTTATATCTATCACATTAGGTTATTAATGCATCTAAATGGTGATTATCCTTTAAATTTGCCTTATTTTCTCCTCAAAATCCTGGCAAAAATGTCAAAAAAAAGTGCAGTCACACTCCTCCAATGCAAAGAGTAGTCTACTTCATCAGGTTTTAATTAATACTCTAGTTGTGTCTGCCCTAAGAGAAATACAAAAACCCTGGAGCTGGCTCATGAAATCCATAAATCCTGACCCACAGTCCAACAAACAGAAGAAAGGAAAAAGGGAAAGGGATGTTACACAGGGGCCAAGCATTCCAGTTGATGAAACCCCTATTAAAGAAGAATTGCCTTCCATCAGGGTAATGAGGACCAACAGAGGTAAGAGACCCAAATGGGAAACAAAAAAAGAAATTCTTCCTGAGGAAGATTTAAAAACAGAAGAAGACTCCGATGAACATTATAATGTTACACTCTCAGCCAAGCATAAAGCATCAGCAACCAGTAAGAAGAATGTTGTAGTTAAAAAGAAAAAGAAGAAATGTGTGCATGTGCCTCAAGACCCTAGGAGGAAATATAAAAGAGTCACCAGCAAGTACAAGCTAAGGCCCAAATCCATGTTCAATTCTTCAATCAAAAGAGAAGATGTCATAGTGATAGAAGACCATTTTGAAGATGCTAAAGCAGATATCAAACGAAAGACAAGAATGTCCCCAGTACATAACGAATCATTAAAAGAAGGTAAGCAAGTTGTTATATTCTCTACAGGACCTGTAACAAGAGCAACCACCAGATCATAAAAAGCTGAAGCAGTGGTTTCTAATGACAAAGGCTATTATTTTGCAGAACCAGAAAAGCTACAGGAAATACTCTGTTTTTTACCTGTTATAGTCATTATCTTCAAGAGAGGTTACAGAACAACTGGAGAGGAATTTGTTGAAACCAAAAGAGTTTTTTGTTGGGAACATGACCCTGCACAAAAACCTCTCTCGGTTTTTTCACAAAAATCACATTTTAAGAGTTTCGAATTGATCTTTGAGGCCAATTTTCTGATAAAGCTACAGAAAATACTCTGTTATTTTTACCTGTTTTAGTCTTTTTCTTCAAGAGAGGTTGCAAAACATATGGAGATGAATTTGTTGAAACCAAAAGATTTTTTTGTTGGTAACATTCCCCTTCACAAAAACCTCTCTCGGTTTTTACACAACAATCACATTTTAAGAGATTCGAATTGATCTTTGAGGCCTATTTTTATGATATTTCACAATAAATAATTTATTGTTTTAGTCAGTAATTTTGGGAGAGGTTGGAGAACATATGGTGATGAATTTTTTGAAACCAAGAGATTTTTTTTATGGGAACGAATCCCTTCACAAAAACCTCTCTCATTTTTTACATAGATATCACCATTTAAGAGATACGAAGATATTGTTGGACCCTATTTTTCAGGAATTTACCAGATTTGTTTTCCTGAAAAATCTCATGGACAACAGTTGACAAGCCACCTCATCAATTTGAATTGTAGATCAGATTGGATCTTCTCCTTGATTATTTGAAACAAGAAACTAAATATAGATGAGGAGGTTTTCATATCCATTTCTTTTTTATCTTGATAATTATGTATTGTTTCTATATAAACTCTGTAGAATGAGAAGTTAGAGGTGGAAAATTGGAGATCCAAAGGACTTATTCTGAAACTCCTTGTAAGGCATTATTATTCTATTTGACACTTAATAGCAGAGGCATATGGATAGTTAGACACTCTTTTCTACTCTATTTTCTTTCTTCATGCTTGATCTCATTATTCAAACTGCAATGCATTTGTTTTCTTGATTATTGATTAATACAGTAAAGAATTTGTTGTTGTGATTATTTTCAAGTTTTGATTTCAGGTTGATGGTCTTATTTCTTAATGATATTTTGAGATAATAATTTGTGTGAAGTTGACAAATTGAAAACTTCATTTTTTATTTTCCTTATTTGTTTAATCCATCTATGTGACTACCTTTTAACCAGTCAATGGGATATTTTATGTTCTTGTTTTGATTTTCTCATTTATTTTATTACCTTGAGCTAGTTTTCAACCACCTTATTCAAAAACCAAACCATAAAAACCTTCAAAACACTTTTGCAATAAATCGATGATGCCCTAGCTTTCCCTCTCACAGTCAAGTACAACTTTAGTGACTAACAGATAGGTTGTCTCACGTTTTTTAACAGTATACCTCAATGACTAGTAATCAAACGATGTCTCATTATGTTCGACCTCAACTCCTTTATTCACATGATGTAGACTTGCACCCTTGGCGGATGGTGTAGAAGAATTGAAGACACCAGTATGTGGCCACAAATTTCCTGAGTTGTTTCTTCTTTTTCATTGGACCAGTAGCTATTTTACTTCAGTGATCATGGGAGATCAGATTGTACTCCATTGTATACAGATATATTCAGATTGGTTTTGAGACTGGTTCTATTGGGCCTTGTTCGTGAGTATGGAAACCATTGGCATGTAACCGCATTTGTATTTTCCTATTCATGGCCACGAACACTTTTTTGGTATATTTTCACATGGATCTGCAATGTAATCCTATTGGCATCCATGTATGCAAAGTCAGTGCATAATTTAATGAGCAACTAGTTCTTCCAGTTGGTTCCCCATCACTCCACTTCTGGGTTGTTTATAATGTATTTTGTCCATCGCAGATACTCCTTTGACTTCACACATTAGCGGGCATCTGTTATAGCAAGATTTTCCTCACCCTATGCAATCTTCCACAGAAGGCCTTGTTCCATTTCCCTATGCAGACTTATCATCCCTGTTTATAAAATCCAAAGCTAAAAATACATATTTTTCCACATGTACGCATCTTGCCTACTATACAACATGCATATACGTCGGTTTCTCAACTACAACCCACGTACATCAGGATTTGTGCCAGAAAATGAAAATTAATGTGGGGTTTCCATGTCACGACATGAGATCTATTATCCTTGGCCTTCCATATACTAGAAACGTTGACTGGGCCCTTCAGTTCCATTCTGAAGGCTATAAATGGGCCAATTCCGAGCTATGGAAAGAAGAGAAAGAATTCAACTTGGAGAGCAAAGTTACTATGGAGAAATTATTTAATTCATATTGAGTCTACATCCCTTTGTCCTTTAAGTCTGAACACAGTGTTCAACCCCCAAGCTCTTCCCTTATTGATTGAGAACCTCATTGTTTCTCTCTTATGAGCTTGCCTTTGGTGGAGGATTGAAGTGGTGGAGGCCCAACTGGAATGAACTTAGTTTCTCGGTTGCGAACCGTGCCAACATGGAATTCTATAACATTTTCACTTCTGTTGATCATATATTAATAGAAATACTCTTTTCACGTCCAATTGATATCTTGCAAATATTTGAATTATTATTCCATGGTCATATTTGTCATGTTTATTAATGGATTATGCTATTGAATGTGATAACATCATTTATTATCACCATATGCTTGCTTTGCATGGTTGTTGAGGACTAGTTGTAGGTATATTGCTTTGGGTCAAGTGCTCAATGGTGGACTTTATCGAACGTCTAGATGAGGTAGGCCTTTTATCTTGTTTGACTAGCATATTTATTTATATAGCATACTTAAGAAGAGAGTTGATTTATGCAATAATTTCCATCTGTTGTGGTTTACCCTAGCCATAGAGAGATTTTCCTCATAAAAAAACTCAAACAAAACGTACTCTTGGAATAACACACCTCTCCAGTAGGAGGGCACTTTGGATTTTTGGAAACCTACCACAGGGTCAAGAAGGAATTTGTTTGGGATGGACTTAAAACTGATGTTCAAATGTTTGTGGAAGAATGTTTGGTTTGCCAACAAAAAAAGGTGGAAACAATTAATACCCCAGGTATTTTACAACCATTATCCATCCCAAGTCAACATTGGGAGGAGGTTTCCATGGATTTCATCAGAGGTTTACCGAAGTCTGAAGGAAAGAGTGTCATCATGGTGATTGTTGATATAATGATGAAGTACGCACACTTTTGTGCACTCTCTCACCCTTTCAAAGCCATTATAGTTGCCAATGCATTCATGGAGACAGTTCAAAAGCTACATGGAAACCTAAAGATTATTGTAAGTGACAGAGAACCCATATTCACTGGACATTTTCAGACATAATTATTTTCTTGTTTGGGTACTCAAATGGCTCATGGCTCATCTTATCATCCTCAATCTGGTGGAAAAATTGAGATAGTGAATAAATTTCTGGAAAGATACCTTCGATGCTTTGTCTCTGATAAACAAACACAATGGTTCAAGTGGTTACCCTTGGTAGAATGGTGGTATAACACTTAATTTCATACTGCAACAAAAGTGATACCATTTATGGCGCTCTATGGATATCACCCACTGTCCATCACTTTTTCTCTAAAAGAAAAATCTAAGGTTCAAGCAATGGAAGATCACATTGAGAATCAACAACAAGTTCTCCAACTCTTAAAGGACAACCTGGCCATGGAATAGAATTGCATGAAACAAAAAGCATATCAACATCGTAGTGAAAGAATTTTTGAAGTAGGGGATTGGGTATTTTTAAGACTGCAACCATAAAAAAAGATTTCCCTCAAGCAATCTAAGAAGGATAATAAATTATCACCAAAGTACTATGGCCCTTATAAGGTGTTGCAAAATATTGGTACTATGGCATACAAATTGAATTTGTATGCATCTTCGCAAGTACACCCAATTTTCCATGTTTCATGCTTAAAGAAGGTTATAGGTAACAAGATCCCAGTTTAACTATATTTCCAGAACTTGACGAGGAAGGAAAAATCATATTGGAGCATGAAGCTATCACTGACACAAGAATTCGCCAGTTGAGGAATAGATCCATTTCAGAGTATTTCATTAAGTGGAAGAAACTACTTGCTGAAGATTCCACTTGGGAAGATGAGTATTTTATATAGAAGCATCCAGAATTACTCAAGCGTTGCGGACAACACTTGTCTAAAGGGGAGGGGCATGTTAAGCCCAAAATAGTGGCACATTACCCCTTAATTGGGGCATATTACATTAGTATTGTTATTTTATTTATGTCGACTTGGGTTCATTAGTTGTAATTGTACCTCTTAGTCTCTTGTATATACCAAGGAGACCTTTTCATTTGAAATCATCTGGTATTGGTAAATTTATGTGGTGTATAAGGAGGTTTCCCCCTCGAAGAGGCTTATTACCTGAGATTTTCTCTTTGTCAGGGCATTGAGTACTTATTCTAAGGTTTTTATGCTATTTTGATATTTGTTTCTTAACAAAACAAATCGTCGCACCCCTTCATGTACACAATCACCCAAACAAATCCATGCTCTTGTCAACTCTCGTGCCCCTTGGGATCGACATGCCCAACTGTGGTGCGCCCCTCATGCTGGCGCGCCCCATCCATCGAAATGACTCATCCTCTTGGGTGTGCGTGCCCCTTAGGTGAGTTGAGACGACTCTCCTAAGTGCACCCCCCATGCCTTAGTAGATTTTCCTTCGTTGATGGGGCATCCAAGTATTTCCCTCAACTCTTCATCAAATCGTTCGTCGCCTAACTTATGTTGCAAGGCAACTTGGGTGGAGTCATCCCTTGGCACATCGTATGACCAAAAAACCCCAACTCTCTCATATATGAAGACTTTTATTTCCTCATTTTCACCGAGTGTCGTGTCTGCCCAATTCAGAGTGTAATGGAAGTGTGTGCACCCACGCTAAACTCCCAAAACCTTACAGTAATTAAGTTATGAAATTAGATACATTTATATTTTAATGTCATTATTTAATGTTTGGGATGAAGTGTGATGATGAAAACTTAAACCAACTTCAAATTCCGCTAAATTTAGAATTCTTATATACATATGTGAATAAAAGTGTTTGACATTTAAATATTAGTTAAAATAAATTTGAATAGAAATTATTTCAACCTAATAACTCTTTGAAACTATTTTTTTTTTAATCTTTCTTTTTTTAACTTTATTCTAATATTTATATGGTCTCCATTCTTTTTTTTTTAATCTTTTTCAACTTTATCATTAACTTAAT
>ML802670.1:127885-148666 GCA_009831015.1 Picea engelmannii | reverse complement strand
GTTGAATTGTGCTCTTTGCCTTTCGATCCGTCTTTTTCCAGTCATCTGCAGAAGTTCATGTAGGTGCAGTACCTGGATCTACTGCGATCCACTGATCTTTGTCCACCAAAAGATCTTCCATCTTGAGCTTCCACAGCTCAAAGATTTTCCCATTAAACTTCTCGATCTCCATCTTCGAATTGCTTGCCATTTCTTTTCACCTAAAAAATAATACCACAGATCTCCCACTGTAACAAGGCTTATCACAGTTCCAAGCCAAACCCTTGACGACAAAGGCGTCCCCCTGAAGCCAATAAAGCTCTGATACCAAATGTAAATTCTAACCTTATACAATATCTACTACAAACTGATATTCAGAAAATAACAGAAAATATACAATGGAAAATACAAACATTACACAAAGATTTTTCACCTGGAAACCCAAACCGGGAAAACCAGCATATATTATATTCATGCATTGTGTTACATTGTTTACAATACAATATACATATAGGAGGCAGCGGCATCCAAAACCCTAATCCAATGAGCTGGATTGGTCCAAAACCCTAATTCCTTAACCGGAAATAGAAAACCATCGGCAAAAACCATGTGCCAAAAAACCACCTAAATATCATGTGGTCCCGGAAATATGTCGTCCCGGTGCGGAAAAAAAAATCGAGGGCGTTGCACCCCCCCTCTAACCCCCCTGCGCGCCCAGCGCAGATGCTCATACACTACTACTCGTGCAAAGAATATAACACATACCCAACATCAGCACTCCCTAGAACACTGGCATGGAGCATTGATAATGGTTTTCAACTCTCCGTGGGCCACTGTGGGGTAGCATTGATGCCTGGAAGTGTTGAAACATAAACTAATTTTTCCCAGAAAGATGAAAAAGTGTAGTGCTTGAGTAACTAAGCTTCCTAAATATTGCTAAGGAGAGTGAAATCTTCAGAGAAACAAACAAAATCAAGAGTAAAGCAAAAATCAAAGACTAGAAATTGAAAAGAACATGGTGCTCTCCCTAGCAGAGTCACCAATTCTTTGTTATGGAATATTTCCCTTGCGGACATGTGAAATCTCTCTTGGATATCTAGACCCCTATTGACCAAGACAAAAAAGAAAAAAAATGGACACTAACATTCCTTTAAATCTATTCTTAATGTCTATGTATAGAGAAGATAGAAGAAATAAGTGTGACTTACTCCTTTTTCGACGATTGTCCTCGCTATTATTCAGTCTTTGTTCTTTTTGTCCAAGGTGAGATCAAGATGAAGAGACTCTACAAGGAACATAACAATACCTTCTACTTCTACAATATATCATTAGACAAGAACAGATCTATCTATATAGATATACATGTGTAAACAACAATATGAAGGAAATAGGACAAGTTATATTAATGAAAACACGGGTTTCTTCCAACTGCTTTCTCCCGATGTACGTATCTTCAACATTGTTTAACCTCTGTCACTGGGCCCTTTTTTCTTTTTCTTTTCAAAGTATTGTGGAATATTGGTCCTCCACAGTTTTGATGTCGGTTTTTTAATAATGAATATGGCGGTGTATGAAGAAGAGTTGGATTATTCTTTGGACCCGTTGTCTGATGTGGGTTTCTTGGGTGAGACAGTTGGAACCATGGAGGTTTGGGCCAATCTCACTTTTTGTCTTTCTATATCTGCTAGCAATATCTCTTTTGGTAGCTTCCCCCCAATCGGTCTCTTAGCGATGTCTCCATCTCAGCAGCCCGCTTTAGTTTTTGGTTTGGTTGCAGGATTGGGAATTTCCCCCATACAGGGGGAGGAAGAACCCCTCTAGGAAGGCTCAAACCCTCAGTCATAGCTACCCTCTTCCTTTCTTGTTCCTTCCCCACATATTTTGTCTTTAAGCCCCCTCCCAGAAAGGATTTTTTTCTCTAAGCGCGACTCTTTCGACTTCCCTCAGTCATCTAGCACATTCTTTCCCCCTCTCTTTCCTTTTTCTCCTCCCTTAGGCATTTCTTCAGACTTAGGTTTTTCCTAGGGGGTGGATTCTCAAGCCCTCTTTCAGCCAAGAAATTCCATTGGAGAACCCTCTTTCTCCCCTGGTGTCTCTCTTGTGGAAATCCATCCATTCCCTCCCCTAAATTCATCCCAATGTTCCCTCGTCGCTCATGTTCTTCCCCCTTATATGGCCCACCCCAGGCCTTCCTTTGGTTCAAAAGGAAGAAAAAGAAAATGCCTAAAATATTTAGGTAGGGCTCGACAACTGGTTGTTGGAGAAGATATACATTTGTCTAAAGGTGATCTATGGCTAATATTACTCTAGTTGGAAGGGCTCACAACCATCGCATGGGTTTAAAAACCCTTTAGGATTGGGTTTCTGCTCATTAGTCCTCTTTTTTTTCTCCTCCACCAGAAATTGCTACATTGTCTCAAGGGTGGTTTTTCTGCAAATTTCAATCGGCCTCTGTAGCGGAGATGGTTCTTCATAAAGAATGGTTTATCGACTCTACTCCTATTCTCTTTAAGAAATGGACACCTCTCTTAGATGCAGAAAGGGAGAGAATAGACACCTTCCATATATAGGTTCAACTCCCAAGCCTCTTGCTGGAATTTTGGGGGCAATACAACTTCAAATTCCTAGGTAACATGTTGAGGACTTATATAGATGTAGATTTCTCTTAAAAAACAACAAAGGAATACTCTGTAGAAAGAATTATGGTCTCCATCAATATAAGGAGAGGTCTGGTTGAAGAAATGAATTTGGTGGCGGGCAACCGATTTTTTATCCATAAATTGGACTAGGAGGGGATTCCATTATGATTCCACCACTGTCATCTCTATGGGAATTTAGCCAGCAAATGTGTCCTTCCCTTCAAAGGAAGTCAATGTAGAAAGAAAGCTCGGGGTCCACGAGAAATTCAATCTACAGGTCCTGAATAAGTTCTAGTCATAGCAACCACTTTGAATGTGGAGATGTCAGAAGGGCTTCCCCCTCAAATGGAACAAGAAACCCCAAGAGAAGGGGTCGATATCTCTATGGATCTGTATTTAGTCCTGAGTATGGAAGTATTGGATCAGGACCATCCTCCCTAGTTGGCTCAGCATGGGCACCTTCTCCTACATGATTTGGGCATGTCTCTAGGTATGCTCTCATTCCTCATATCCTTTTCCCTTTTATTTCATTCTTGTTTTCAGTTATCGGGTGGTGGTTGGTCTCATCCTCTCCTTTCTGACTCAATCATTGTTGAAGCTTCCTTCTTGGATTCTTCCCTCCCTCCCCCCCCCTTTTTCTCTCTCTCTTCTAGATCCTGCTCACTCTTTGAGTTGTCCCCCTCCCTCCTCCCTTGTTTCCTCGCTAGACTATGAAGAAGAGTCAATCCTCTATCATCTTCGAAACCATATAATTACGGCTCTCCCTGATGTTAAAAGGGAGGAGGCTTGGGGTTTAGGTTCCATCCCTCCTCTTTCTTTTGCATGTGCTCGTCGACGTCGAAAAGCATACCTCCTAAAATATTTCAACAAAGCCTTGGATGATATGGGCAGGAAAACAACTCTCTATCAAAGGGATTCTTAGAGAATTATCCACCCCGAGAAGGGTTCCCCCATGATTTTACTCTCTTTCAACGGTCAGGGTCTATCAAGCTTGTCTAAAAAATACTCTTTGAAGAGGTTGGTGGAATCCAACCACCCTGATATTATTTTTCTTCAAGAGACCTTGGGAGATGAAGAACCAATCACCAAGTGTCTGGAAAGCCTGTTCAAGGGGTTGAGTTTTATTGAGATGGATGTGAGGGGAATATTGGGCAGTTTGGCCGTAGGATGTAAAATCAAACCATTAAATTGCTAAACTATCGAGCATGCGATTCAT
This sequence comes from Picea engelmannii, assembly GCA_009831015.1. NCBI lineage: Eukaryota > Viridiplantae > Streptophyta > Pinopsida > Pinales > Pinaceae > Picea > Picea engelmannii. The sequence continues at coordinate 144,832 of ML802670.1, read as the reverse complement.
GCATTGGAGTAGAGTTTACCTCTGAAAAATTTTCCTCATAATTTACAATTGTAAATGTATATGGCCCCTATCTTGAAAAAGAGAAAGTTCCCTTTTGGGAACACTTGATGTGAAAATATTTCCTCATAAAGGAAAATCTCATTATGGAAAGTGACCTAAACTTCACTATAGATGCAAGAAAAATTTGGGGACCTTGGGCCAAGTTGGTTTCCCTCACCGATTTTTTCAAAAATCCGTTGCTAACCTTCAATTTGGTGGATATTGAGCCTATAAAACTTTTCCCTACTTGGAGGAATATGTGAGCTAGAGAGGAAAGAATTGAAAAAATAATTGATCGGTTCCTAGTCTCAGAACCCTTTTTGGAGGGTGCCCTTCAGTTTTGACAATGGGTAGGAAGTGGGGGTGAATCATATCATAGACCAATCTTCTCAAAACTTGTCGGAGTCTCTTAAAAAACACCGACTCCTTTTAAATTCAACTCGGACTGGCTGAAAGAAGAGAGATTTGTTCACATGGTTAAAGAATTGGTGGACATTTCTCTTTGTAACTGCATTTACAAAGTGATGGCCAAAGTAATCGCAAAAAGGATCAAAGATACACTCTCTGATATCATCTCCAAAGAAAAGTTTGGTTTTCTATAAGGTATAAAAATTCATGAGGCTATTGGAGTGGCTCAAGAAGGGTTACACAGCCTGAAAATGTGAAAATCCACAAGTGTTATTCCGAAGGTTGATCTCTCAAAGGCCTTTGATAGGGTCAATTATCTCTACATTTGGATCCTCCTTACCCATATAGGTTTCGTCGTCCCCTTCATCAACTGGATAATGGCTTGAGTCACCTCATTCTCCTTTGTGGTCCTTATCAATGGTGCAAACTCACCCTTCTTTCACTCAGAAAGAGGGTTGCGCTAGGATTGTTCTCTCTCCCCCCTCCTCTTTCTCCTAGTGGTGGAAAGTCTGAGCAGGGCCCTAGCCCACACAAAAGAGTGAGGAGATTTTCTTGACATACAAATTTCTAACAAACTTTGCCTCTATCATATACTTTTTTTTTATGATGTTCTTATATTCTGCAGTGGAAAAAGGAAGGATGCAAAGACTTTGGCAGAAGTTCTGAATCTTTTCAAAAGTGCGACTGGAATGAAAATCAATGATCAAAAATCAACCTTATCTATAATTAATATGTTTGTATAGGAGAAAAACTTCTATAAAACTTTGTTCCCATATGAGGTGATATATTTCAACTTTGGGATCAAATATTTGGGTTTCCACCTAAAACCTAAGTGTTATCGAAAAGCGGATTGTACTTGGTTGATTAGAAAATTGGAGAAACATTGAAGGCCTGGAGCTTCAGATGGTTGTCTAGAGTGTGATGACTAATTCTAGTCAAATCAGTTCTAGAATCCATCCTGTTTTATTGGATGTCCCTGGCTTAGATACAAAAAGGTGTTCTTGAAAAAGTTAGGTGAATATGCTTCCAGTTCCTATGGTCGGGAAGCATAGACAAAATGATTTATCCCTAGGTTCAATGGAAAAGGATGACGATTCCAAAGATGCTAGGGGTTGGAGCCTTAAAGATATCTTTTTGTTCGCAAAAGATCTAGCTTGTAAATTAGTCTGGATATTTATTTCGACAAGAAACCTCTAGACAGAGGTGGTCACTCACAAGTACATAGAGAATAAATCAGTTGAATGTTGGGTGCGTTTTCTATGCAACGAAGCTAAAACTTGCTCCATTATTTGGAAGGTTGTGGTCCAATGCTTTTGAGTAATCCTTGATGGCTCAGACTGTATAATTGGAGACAACTCCAAGATTAGGCTAGGGTCTGATCCTTGGCCAAGTAACAGACACAATCACATTCTTCCAGCAGATATCATCCAGTCATTACAAAATCATGGATTTCTAACCCTCAATCAGATTGCAGATCCCATGTCTTCATCTTTATGGAATTAAGGTTGGCTTGGATTTGCACAGGTTGGACTTGAATCCCACCACACAGAAATTTGGTCAAGTTATATTGCGGCCCTAAAGTCTTCTAATATTAGACTTTTGGATAGGGAGGATGACCTAGTTTGGCAGCTAGATGACCATGGAAAATAAACGCCTAAGTTATGCTACATTCACCTCAATGTTGATCTGCATAAGCGAGAACCCTATTGGTGGTGGAAGGGATTGTGGAAATCCAGATGTCCTTTGAAGAGACAAATTTTTATGTGGTGCCTTATAGAAAAAAATATCCCAACTTGGGATTAAATGAAGAAAAGACAAATAGAAGGGCCCAATTGGTGCTCTTTATGCAAAAATTTCAAAGAGTCTCTTTTTCATCTCTTCCTCTTTTTCCCATTCACTTCAAATGTATGGAAAGAATGTTCTGCTCTTTCAAGTCTCCCATGTGTCTGGAATGGCCAGTCAGTGGAAGAAGAGTGGTGATCTTGGATCGTTGTGGGTGCCATAAAACCAGTAAAATCCCTTCCTCTTATTGTTAATTAGGGGGTGTGGTTAGCAATAAATTCAGTCATCTTTCAGGATAAGACTCCTTCTCATGAACTCATAATTGTTCAAGGCTTCAACATTTTTTATTTTTTTCCCTAATCAAAGGTTGACCCCCTGTTTAGAGCGATTAATTCTGAACAAGTGGACATATATTTCCCTTGGGATTACTTTGATGGTGCCTCTCATAATTTAGGTCAAACTTGTGGAGGGGGGTTAGTTCTTTTTATTTCTAAAAATAACTTTTTCAAGATCAAGATGGGCTTAGGCACAAGATCAAACAACTATGTTGAATTATTTTCTCTAAAACTTCTCCTTATTTTTGCAAACAAAATCATCTCCTTATAATGTTTCGACGACTCCAAGAATGTTGTCCACTGGGTTCGGATGCTTCAACAATGTCAAAATATCTTACTCCTGCCTTTATTTGAGGAAGTTTCCAGAGTTATGTCTAGTTTTAACACAATCCATGTCTGACATGTCTATAGAGAGAAAAATGTTGATGCTAACTCCCTATCCAAGGATGGCTTAGAGATGGACTTCGGACCCTAATGGATCCAGGATTCACTCGATGGGATCTGTTCGTAATATTTTCACCCCCCTTTTTTTGCTAATCTTGTTTTCAGTTGATCAGCATGATGCTTAGCGTATGTGGGATAGTTTTGGCTCGAACTTCTCATATTTTACTATTTTAATTATGAGCATTGATCTTTGATATGTATATTGAACTCACATATGAACCAAATGGTCCTATGGCTCACTTTTTTTCCTCGAGGTCTTTTTGTAGAGACCTTCTTTTTGAAATATTTTTTCAGACAGTTACATGGGATGCCTTTTCAGCATAATAGAAATGCATGCTTGGATCACATGTATCTATAGAATGTAATTTTATCCATATGAATAAAATTATGCTTTTTCCAAGGAAAAAAACTCACATACAATACATGCAGTATTTTTCTTTTTAAAATTTATATCATTTTATTTGTAATCATTTTATAATTTTTTATATTATACATCTATTTTTAATATTTATTAATAAATTTTAATTTTAAATAATATATGGAGATTTAATCAATAGTAATTTAAAAATCTAATCTAAATAATGATATAAATAAAAAAATATTTCATTATTATTATTATCATTTTTCTTATAATAAGAAAATCTTCACACATGTAATATCTCACTATAGACATTATCATTTTTTTTCGAAGAAAAAATTGCATTTTATATCAAGAGAGAATATAGAACACATTTTTCATGTCTTGAAGCTAGCACATACTATGACAAAAATGGATTAACCAATAACCTCCCAAGTGCAAAAACATTTTCCACTATCTATATGCCCATCATTTTTCATCCTACACTTTATAAACTACTAATCACATCCAAATGTTTAATGATAGTAACAATCTTCCCAATAAATTATTAAAGAACTAAAAAATACCAAAAAATAAATAAGCTTCAACCATTGATTCAAAGACTTTTAAAAATCCTTAATTATCTAAGTACTTGTCTAATCAAATATCAAGTCTAGTTTCATTTAATACACCATCAAGAACTTCTTCCAACAGTAGAAACCCAAGATCCTATAGTGGAACTTGTTTGAATAATGTATCCACTACAACGTTGTGTTCTCTATATATGTGATTAAGAGATATCAATTCAAACTATCATTTATTCGCATTTAATTGTATGGCCAAAGGCTAAAGAGTAATGTCTTGAGTCTATTGATCCTCATTCATCTAGTTAATCACGAGCATTGAATCACCATAAATTTTCAACCTATTGAGCCCTTTTTCACTTGCCAACCTTTTTCACTTTGCAACATCACTAATGATCTAAGAGCCATAAGAGTTGTTGGTGCAATTATATGCATAATACATAACCAACATAAATTTATCAACCAGGATTCGTAATCAACAGAGTTGTTGCACTATATGTGACGGTAATAGGCAAGTTAACTCTAACTAATAAGTATAGTGGAGATTAAATTATTTATAGATCTTAAACTTTGTTTTTATACAGGGAGCATAACCTTATCAAGCCTTCCATTTACTAGCTCAGGTAATTTGAAAGATGAAATCTTGATTACTCCTATGTTAGCACACCAAAATTACAACAACTTCTGCAAGAAGCTACAACTGCAAAAATGCAAGGAGAATAACTTCTAAACCTTAGAAGTTACCCTTCACACATTGCTTGTTACACATTAAATAAAATATCCAGTGCACCACACACTTGTCAAACCCACACTAGCACAATCCCATTCACAATTCACTCACTCCTTTTTATTTATAAATATCTAATCAATTATACAAGTCCAACATAATACACACACTTTATAAATTCATATTTTAACTTAGACAGGAAATCAAAATAACAAGTACAAGAATCAAAACATGTACATGAAATCAAAATAACATGTATCGGAATAAAAATCTACACTAATCAATTTACAATCATCTTACCAATTGGATCAGTGGGCCCTTTCCGATGCCAATGGGAAAGCTCAGAACCCACAAAATGTTGGATTCTAAATAACACACAAGACCATCAAGATCAAATTTATATTAATCTTCAACAAATGAGTTTACAAAAAATGTGTGTTCATAATGTAAATCGGACAGCATAACAGTATATCATTACATCTCTCTTCCCTCAGACCTATTAGGTCTTACGTATACATAACAATCCAATGGGAAGGGATAGAACCAAATTCCCGCACATTAGGATCAGTCCAACAAATTTTACAGTTTTAGAAATTCGGCCATAACAGAAATCTGGAAAGTTTAGCACTAAAGGTCCATCCATACTCCCTATCTGTTGTGAATTTGGAGAAACTATTTCTAGGTTTTGTAGCTGGTTGGGTTTTCTAAGAACTAGTTGGTGGTTTTGCAGGATCTGCTTTCATCCACATGAAAATCAAGGCACAAAATCAATGTTTAGAACTTTTGTTGCTTTTTGGATGAATCATTCCCCCTAACATGGAGGCTAACATGTGCATTTTGGGTGAATTATGACACATGTTTCCGCATGTTGACGTCATTATGAAGAAAACCCATGTTCCCAAATTTCAATATTCACCCTCATCTACTCAGAAATCAAGACAAAAATATGGTACCAGATGCCTGCAGGATACTGGTACTGGATGATCCTAGAATGTCCTGGTATCGGATGGTTTCTGGAACGTTCTGGTATTAGATGGTTTTTGGAACGTTCTGGTACCAGATGGCTTCTGGAACATTCTGGTACCAGATAATCTAAAGTGTGAGTAACAGATGACATGTCTTAATACGATTTCCACAACAAGTCTATTAGATGGAATAAAGCATATAGATAATTGTTCTAACTATCAATAAACCATGAAAATCATAGGCTTAAACCATTATTACCTCATGTACACTAAGGAATAGTCAAATGGGTGTATCATCGAGCAAAATGAATGGATTAATCATGTTTTTAAGGAAAAATGATCAATATGGAAGGAAAAAATGAGGTGATTGCAAATGTCAAAAGGGAGACCCAACATTCCCCCATGCCCAATCTATTGCATGTCCTCATGCAACAATGGTCTTAAAAATTTCAAGACTGGTACATAATCGGTTTTATTTAATATATCTCTTGCCTTTATTACCTCATTAGAATAAAAGTGACATAGTTATGGTTGCAATACCGTAGGGAAAAGGAAATATACAAAATGATACATTCTTAAGTTAATTAACTTGTCTATCTTCCAAGTATATAGATAAATCTTTTCTTGTTTAGGAAAGTGAATTACCTATCCTAAGGGTCCCACTTCCATGACCCACTTCCATGAAAACCTACTTATTTCAAAAGATAGAACCCCAAAACAAGTATTTGAAGGATCTTAAGGCCATTATACAAGAGATATAAAGTCCATCTCATAGCTTCAAATTCAAATGATAATTGCTTCAGAATGTCACCCAGGTTTTTTCTAAGTGTGCCAATATGTGTTTTTCATCTCTCTTTACCTGGCATAGCCCCGCTTCCAGCAGGCATGTTCAATACCCCCACGAGTTTGCTTGCACTTCTTGATACTTCCTTTTTATTTATTCAACAATATTTATAATAATGTATATTGTTCATTGAAAACTTTAGAGTTTAAGGAAGGCAGGTGGTATGAGAGTGTCTTATATTTATTAGGCATAGAATTAATTATTTATATTTATCCCAAGGGTGACATCATCCACAACAACCACAAATTTCAGCTATTCAATGTATAAAAGAACATCCCAGATAATGGCTAAAAGGTCCCTCTAGTTATTCATGTTAGGATTCTCATGAAAGTTTATTGAGGTTTTTTCAGAGTGTTCTACCATAGGAGGCTTTTCATAAATACCTTATAAGAGAAACTTAGAAAGAAACTTCTTGGATAAGAATTTGTTAAATCAACTAGGCCAGTATCAAACATAATGATGACAACCTTTCCCAATGGATAATCTCGATCATCGACAATGAAAGTCACATTAAAAAATGATGAGGTAATAATAAGGAAGATGCACTTGTATACATATCGGGTAATATGAGGATGGATGTGGAAGTTTCAATTAATGGAATAATAATGGTGATGCATATAATAGTAGGTATGGAAATTTAGAATGGAAAGTGTACATAAGAGTAAAAAAAATTCAACACCTGATTTGAATTATTCTTAATAGAAAGAATATGATAAATCAACTCATCTAAAGTGATATTTCACAAACAATGACAGTGTCAAGTTCAGGACAGTGATCAAAGTACTTTAATACTATTAGCGAATTATTAACTTGTACCAGAACAAGATCCTACAGTACCAAATATAAATGTTAAAGTACCTGCTCTTTATGATATTAAAACTAGAACTTATAGGTCATAGATTATGGTTGGAATACTTAAATCCCCGAGCTATATAAGATGTTGACAATCACTTCTCAACAGTATCAGTACCGTATCAGACTGTACGTGCTAAATTTGTTAACAGGTATCGGAATAACATGTTATACAAAATATGATGTAGTTACCTTATTGTGTATCAGAATTTATAAATATGCTAATGTTGTCAAGCGAAGATATTTGTAAATTATGTTAATCTTGTTGAAGTATCACATGTGAAAACTAAAAACAACATGCTGGTACAGGAAGTTTTAAATATCACTGGAAATTATAAATAAATGGAACCAAGGTTGATAGTTGGGTGCCAAATTCTGGAGTGAAGGAATAATTCTTATCTAGACAATATTTTGTTGTTGAAAACCAAGAGTTCTTGGACCCAAAACAGACCATCGATCCTGTTGAAAAATATGCCTTCTCCACTTTTGAAAATACCCTTCGAGTATTATGTACACATGCAAAGGATATTTATTGAAGATATTACATTCTCATAAGATTACAAACAAAATTGTCATAACTTTTTTTTTTTAAAGAAATCTACTAGAGGAACAAATATCTTAAATTGATTGATTTGTCAACTATTGGCATTCCCATTTATGAAAAATACGAAAGAGATGTTGCATTGCACTTATATGCAACATTTATTTATTTATTTACTATCCTACTTTAATTGAGAAAGAGAGAGTCTTTCTTCAAGTATAGGAAAATTTCCAATGCAGGCATGTGCGAAACAAATTTATAGAATCATATCCAAATATGGAAAAGATACATCAATGGCTACTTGGATATAAGAGGCCATTTTCTCTTCTAGATATGATGCCAAGAATATGGAAGGGTGTTGTGGCCTGACGACAACTTGGAGCCAAGGTTCGATGTAATCTTATCTCTCTTGGCTCTCTCTAGTTGTCAGATCATGTAGTTCCTTGAAAATATGGCCATCACAACCCAGAATACATGAAGGATATGGAGACAAACATGCAAACATTTATTCAATTTCTGGCTCAAGTGGTTGCTCCTCAGATATGGTCCATGACTCTTGGATTTCCTCTAGATGTTGTTCATGAAATTCCATATCTGCCACTTGATGTGGCTCATAAGTCTCTTGATATTTTCTTCCTTCTTGAGATATAGATAAGTCTCTAAATAAAACCCGGACTTGGTCCACCTCATATGTATATAGGTATTTGATTGCAATGAGGATTTTCTCCACTCGAGATGTAGGTAGGTCTCCATTTGCTTTCAAGGTTTGGGAAATTCCTTGAAGTAGCATTTCTTTGTTTGCTCAACAAACTCTTTGTTATCACATGAAGTTGTCATGGGTCAAATTCATCCTTAGTTTTTTTATTTTTTAGCCATTAGTCTTCTTAAGTTTTCTTTTGATTTTCTCCTTATGGTTTTTTTAGGTATTAGCTCAAAATAAATGAAAAGTTGGAGGTTGGCCCACAAATTTGGCTCATACCTATTGTTATACCCTTGGTTCATTTTCTTTGGTTTATACCTTCATCTCATCACATGATTAGACAACCATCACTATCATCCCCATGCCACCACTAGTTTGACATGTCACTACCTCCACTATGCGCTTGAACCCCTCCACTTTGTCCCTCTACCCATTAGAAGGTCAAATCAAACTCCTTCTAAAACACTTCCCACTCATCAGGACTTTTCTTAGCGCATCTTGAGTACACATTTCCTCTTTTATCATTATTGCATCTATGAAGCTAGTGTCAGTCGATATCATTGTTTTCAATATCCATGTTTTAAAAGGAAATAATTTAGATTTGGTCATTAAAGTTTTCTAACTATTTTATCAAGATTTGAATTCTACTCTTAGTTTGACACTACAGAAACTCCTAGTCCAGACAAGCACTGTAGATTATGCTACCGACTAGTTGACAGAGGAGAATTGAAGGTTAGGATGGTTGCAGGCGGTTTCATTCTTTCTGAATCTCATCTACAATCAAACCATGGTGTCCAGGTACTCCTTGAGTCGTCTGAGATATGTTGAAGATCAATTTAAGGATCTGATAAATTTCTGTAGCATCTGGCGCTGCAAATTTTGGATCCCTTTACCAATCAACCCCTTTACCTTTGCTATCATTAAATTATCAGTCTACCGAATCTATCTGCAGTACTCTCATCCTCTCCTACTATAATTGAGCCAAGATTTCTGGCATAGCCATTATACTTATATTCATCTTGGCCCTCATTGTTATACTATGAAATTCGGTATGAATTGCACTACAGATCCCATGTTCCATCACTGTGAACTGTGCATCAAACTCAGTATCATTATCCTTTTCTCATATAACCTGAATCATCTCTTTTCCTTTACATTTTCATTTGATATTTCCCATTTAAAGTTTGTTTACATTGAAAAGTTTAAGAGCCTTGCTAATTAAAATGATGATGACCCTGCATGGTGGTTAAATGTTAGCTTAAAAACCTTGACAGTTGTTGCCTACTTTCTTATCCTTTTCTCTGAAGGGTTTTCTTCCTCTTCTTAAGCTATAAGATTTCTCTTTCATTAGCTCAGAAGTCAAATTGAAGGAAAACCCTGAACCCTTAAAGAAGCTAGATTTTAAAAGACCATCATTCAAACCCTAAAGACCTTTGTCCTTGTTTGGCCTCCCATACCTCTCAAATCATTGTAGTGTTTTGTCTCATGTTTATAGCAAATGGATACACCTCAACCGAAGAAGTCTCACAAGGGTGGGAGTGTAGTGAGGATCAAGCCTTCTGATATGCACTTTTTTGATGTTGAACCTCTGATTAGAGAGGTCTTCCAGAGGGTTGAATGTTTAAATTTATGTCATAATATGTAGAGGGGACACCCTAAGGTAGCCAGGGAGTTTTCCTTAAAATTTGACGGAACTAAAACCAAGGTGGGAACCCTTGAACTGGAAGTATCTGCAACCATTGAGATACCCAACACTGGTGAAAGGTGGTTTAAATATATGACTCTTAATGCTTAATTTTCTAAAGAGTTCCTCAAACCAGAACATCAGGGAGATAACCTATCCAAGGGAGTGCCTATGAGTCACTTTGTTGAGGGATTTGACAAGATATTGAAATTCATCCAGAGATATTTTACCTACGAGGGAAGATTCAATATGATATACCAATATCACATTAGAATTTTGTTGCACTTCATAGGTAAGGACTTAATGAACATCCCTTTCTATTTGTTTAGGAGTGTGGGGAAAATGGTTGATAGGGTCCAAGCCAAGTCTAAGGTTGTGGACGCAAGTTTTTTCCACTCAGGGATGATTAGGATGCTTGTGATGGAGGAGTTGAAGAAAATAAACATATCTTGGGAGAAATTCATTGCCTATGCAAATATGCAACTAAATGTGGCCCCTACTCCTCAATCCAAGGTGCAAATCCCTTTGCCAACTAATAATGTTGCCCATACAAAAACAAGAAAAAAGAGAAAGGGAAAATACATTGCCAAAGATAAGGAGGCTCCTAATGAAGTTGAAGAAGAAGAAAGGGGAGTTCATTGCTCTCCACAAAGGGAAATTTCACCCCATCCTACACCAGAACTAGAAGAAATTTCCTCGGCTAAAACCACAGTAAAAAAAGGGAGAAATTTACACTTTCGCTCACATACTCCAGCAGTTGAGACTAGAGCTAGGAGGCCCTTCACCAGGTCATCATCCCAGAAGGAAATTGTTGAACAAGAATCCATAACGAAATCTCATGTCAAGAAGAAGGATAAGGGTAAAAGTGAGAATGTTGAGAATCCTATTGAAATCATAGACATCACCACTCCCCCTGATAGCCCTACCTTCAAGAGGTTGATCAGACAACTCAAAGATGCAAGAAAGGAAATTTTCCACTTGAAGGGAGAAGGATTGGCTGAGAGGAAAAAGATGAAGGATATCATGGATATGTATAAGGAAACAATTGAGCTAGCTAAGTTCACAACCCGGAGATTCTTGCCCCTTCATAAGCATCTTAGAAATTTGTACAGGCAAAATAGAGACTTACAATCCCAGAATATAAAGCTTAAGGAGGAGTTACAACCCTTCAAATATGATTTAGCTTAGAGAAATATTAGTGTGCTATCTCAAGAAACATCAAGGATAAGTGACATACTTAGGAGATGAGATGGAGTGGCTGAAAGTCCCTCAATTTTGAAGAATGGTCATCCATGCATTTTTTAAGTTTTGTGGAAAGTATCATGCTTACACCCTATCTGGAGGAATCTAAAGGATTATACAGCTCTGGCTAAAGTTTTTGAAGCATTTTGGATCAAAATTCATTACACAAACAACTACAGGAAATTTTGTAGCGTCTGGCGCTGTGAAATGATCTACACAGAAAAAGTTGCAGGTGCACTATGGAATGCGCTGCAAAATCATTTATATACACATAAGTTGCACAATCACTGCGAACTCCGCTGCAAAATCACCTAGTCAAACAAAAAATGAAGTTCTCTACGGAATCTACTGCAGAATAGTTTACACAGCCAAGCGCTACGAAATCAGCTACAAAATTCGTTGGGAAATCCTCTACGAATTGGTTGATACAGTCAGCATTTATGGATTCGCTGCAAATTCTAGTTTTGATGGGTTTTGAGGGAATCAACGGTCGCCAGGTGGAAGATGGAGCTTAGCACATATGATTAGACATAAGTTGGAGTTTTTGGACACATGGCACTGATGGAGATGTGCCCAAGGAAAAAATCGATATGCAAATATTACAGTGTTAGAGTTGTTTCCAACATTTTCCATGTTTCTAGCAGTCTGTTGTCTCCACTTGTAAAGATGTTAGATTTTCATTTTTTAGTGGGAGAATCCTAGGCTAGAGGATCCAGATCGCACTTCATGTTGTTACTTATTGTTTAGACTATATATACAACATCAGAATGACATTTTTGGGTTCGAATGGTTGAGCAGAGACTCCATGTTGTAATGTTTTGATAAGACAGAGCCATACTCTGGTTTTATGTATGAGATCTGAGACATTTTGATTAATAGAAGCCAGCTTCCTTTAATTATATTACTTATTTCTTACTCTGGTTTCTCATTATCGAATGATTCATTTGAGGTGTTATAATTGTGTTGTAATGTATGTTTGATTATGATGTTGATGTAATTGTTATTAGTGTTTTAAGGTTTAAATCAAGAGGTTCTTGTATCTGAGATTTTTCTTCACCTATATGCTAGTAAGGCCTGATGCTTATAGAAGACTTATTCATCCTTCTCATTAATTCTTCCATCTACTCACACTTACCTTTAAATCACTGACTGAATTTAGCCAAAACCTCATTTTCTTATGCATTATGGCCTAGAATTTTTGTGTTGGAACATTGCAATGCTAAGTTTTGTCCATTTGAAATTATATCATAAATCTACCTTTACAAACCTATTTGATGGGTATTGGGCTTATCCTCTAGCAATATGAGGGTGAATCTCAGTTCTAACACTCTTAATAATCCTTCTTATGTTGGTTGGTAGATCCTATCTCGCAACACAGATTAGTACTCAGGGGTTCTTACATCACCCCATAAATGATTTATCATTAAGGATCTGGATTTTAAAACTAAGAAATTAAAACTATTTGCAAAAACACACCAAACTTTGAACTCCTCGAGTTACTGGGATCCTGTTGTCACCAGTTTATCTGTTCGCACAAGTTAAATCATAATAAATAAAACTAAATTTGCATAAATAAAAAAAAACTTGCATTAAAATAAAAACATCATCATGAAAGGGAGAGGACAATATAACTTTGGATGAACCCCACTAAAGTGGATGTGTGGGCTCTTCCCTCATGTATTACCATCTTCTCTCCTCCCTTAGGTCGTCCTTACAACCAATCCAAAACCATTCAAACACTACATGATACCTATTACTGTTTGCAACTCCCCGAAAATGGCGCCAAAATGTTGTCACAATTATATGCATAATATATAACCAACATAAATTTATCAACAATGATTCATAATCAACAGAGTTGTTACACTATATGTGTCGGTAATAGGCAACTTAACTCTAACTAATAAGTATAGTGGAGATTAAACTATTTCTAGTTATTAAACTATGTTTTTACATAGGAAGCATAACCTTATCAAGCCTTACATTTACTGGCTCAGGTAATTTGAAAGATGAAATATTGATTACTCATGTGTTAGCACACCGAAATTACAACAAGCTCTACAAGAAGATACAACTGAAGAAATGCAAGGAGAATAACTTCTAAACCTTATCAGCTACCCTTCACACATTGCATGTTACACATTAAATAAAATATCTTGTGCACCACACACTTGTCAAACTCACACTAACACAATCCCATTCACAATTCACTCACTCCTTTTTATTTATAAAGATCTAATCAATTATACAAGTCCAACATAATACACACACTTTATAAATTCATATTTTAAATCAGTCAGGAAATCAAAATAACATGTACAGGAATTAAAATAACAGGTATAGGAAATCAAAATAACAGGTACCAGAATACAAATATACACTAATCAATTTACAATGAGCTTACCAATTGGATCAATGGGCCCTTTCTGATACCAATGGGAAAGACAAGAACTCGTAGAATGTTGGATTCTAAACAAGGCACAAGACCATCAAGCTCAGATTTATTTTAATCTTCAGCAAATGAATTTACAGAACGTGTGTGTTCATAATGTAAATCAGACAAAATAACAGTATATCGTTACATCTCTCTTCCCTCGAACCTATGAGGTCTTATTTATACATAAAAATCCAATGGGAAGGGATAGAAACGAATTCCCACATATTAGGATATGTCCAACAAATTTATATTTTTAGAAATTCGGCCATAACATAAATATGGAAAATGTATCACTAAAGATCCATTCACATCTCCCTATATTTTGTGAATGTTCATAAACTCTTTTTGGGTTTTGTAGCTGGTTGGATTTTCTAAATATCCAGTAGGGGGTTTTGCAGGATTTGCTCCCATCCACATGCAAATAAAGGTGCAAAATCATTGTGTAGAACTTTTTTTGATTTTTGGATGAATCATTCCCCCTGAGATGGAAGCGCACATGTGCAATGTGGGTGAATTTTGACTCACGTGTCTGCATGTCGACGTCATTCTGAAGAAAAACCATGCTCACAAATTTTAATATTCACCCTCATCTTCTTGGAAATCAAGCCGAAAATATGGCACTGGATGCCTGTAGGATGCTGGTACCTGAGGATCCTGGAATTGTTTGGTACTAGATGGTTTCTAGAACATTCTAGTACTAGATGATCTGAAGTGTGAGTACCAGATGACCTGGAGTGTGAGTAATGGATGACCTGTCTTAATACGATTTCCACAACAAGGTTATTAGATGGAATAAAACATATAGATAATTGTTCTAACTATCAATAAACCATGAGAATCATAGGATTAAACGTTTATTACCTCATGTACACCAAGGAACAGTCAAATGGGTGTATCATCGAGAAAAATGAATGGATTAATCATGGTTTTAAGGAAAAATAATCAATATGGAAGGAAACAATGAGGTGATTGTAGATGTCAAAAGGGAGACCCAACAAAATTTGTTTGGATTTTATAACCATCTACCATAATCTACCAGAATTCGATACCAAGAGACATTAAGTAGGTCTTCATTCTGATTTTCCAAAATGCAAAATTTTTTCCATTGAATAGAGGAGGTCTGGTTGAATAAGAAGACGAATCTTGAGTTTCCATACCTTTTGTGTGTTCTTCCTTCCAACTTTTAGGTTGTTACTAAAGGAACCTTGCTCTGATACCAATTGTTATAACTTACAACAATACTAAGGGAGTGTGTGAATCAATGTTGTATCAAATCTAAATTTCCTTTCCTTTCAATAATTTAAAGTTATTTATAAATGCTTACTTAATCAGTAATACATGCAAAAATAAAACTGCAACATAGAAAACACATTACACAAGATTTTTATGTGGAAACCCAATGTGGGATAAAACCACATAACATATTTATTTATGTTCTTTTGCAAGCACCAACTTACAATTTATAATTATTCATCTTGATAGGCACCCACCTGTCATAGATGATGAGGACACCAATCCTCTCAAGCACCAACTTGTTGTAGATAATGAGAACACCAATCCTCTCGGGCGCCAACCTGTTACAAGTGATGAGGACACCCATCCTCAGTGAGATTCAACTCACCCTAGCACCACCCTAGCACCATGTATTCGATTTTTTTTTAAAATATTACAAAACTAGACCTTTTATCTTCAACTCAAAAACTGTCTGATATCTCCAATTCAATTTCATTGAACAGTTACATGATATTTTTCTTCTCATCTCATCCACACGTGAATTGAATAGAGTGTATCCCTATTTATAATAGTTTTTCTTGTGTTCCCCTCTGTTGTATGTGGACATGTAACAATTATATTGTGGACATATATTGACCATATCAAAGTCCTGTTTGTTACACTTCTGTCTAAATAAAGTATGTGGATGCATGATGATTATATTGTGGAAAAATATTGACCATATCAAAGTCATGTTGGTTACACTTCTATCTAAATAAACTACGTGGATACATGACGATTATATTGTGGACAAATCTTTACTAGATCAAGGTCCAATTACAACTGGACATTCTTTGAATATATAAAACAGACCAAATCTTCCTACGAATGAGCTCCATCTCATCTCCAGCAATAGAAACTAGTCTTATCATAGCATATCCTCAAGAATGACACAACAAATCACATTCTGGTCTATAGAGAATCTACTGTGCAAATAGAATAAGAGCCCAAGGCTTAAGTCACAAGTATTCATCCTCTCGCACTTTCCCTACAGTAAACTCACCTAGTTTCTCCACCAGAGTGTTAGCGCTTCTTGGTGACTCACTCACTTGACTGCTAAATTACAGTTCATCCTGTCGCATTCTACTCTATCGCTTATCACATGGGCTTCGTCTCGTCACATTTCAAAAAATTCATCATGGGCTCAACGTGCCATGTAGATTTTATTCAGTGAAATATTCCACAAAATCCGTCGCAATCCATTCTGTTGCAACGAATTCATCTCGACACACTCCATTGCACCATTCATCGCACTAGTTAAAATCACCCTGCATATTTCCTTCTATGCCATTGACCCTTTTCCGCGTCATTGACCCTTTCATCATCCAATTATTTTGCACACTTTTTTTTCCTCCTTTCACGACTTCCTATGTCTATGAACCATACTTTGTGCCATTCTTTTTGCGCCATTGATCCTTACATCCTTAGATCCTTCCTTTTCCTTCTCCTTCACTAGCACACACATGTTAATTTTTCAGGCCCGATAGGTCCTTGGTTGTCATCTGGCTCCTTTATATTCGGTCGCAATAATGGGTAGGCCCCATATTGCACCCATTTACCTCAACATGATAATTTTCATGTTGACATGATCTAACAATGTAGGTTTGGGGGGTGTCAGGGATGATTGGCGACCCACGTCGCATTGTGGCCCGCTATGTGGCCCCCCTTACCCTGTCGAACATTAACACGTAGGGGAGGGGCCAAAAAAATTAACCCTGGTTAAGTCCTGGATGATGTGTCTCACATATGTGCAT
>ML802670.1:91756-126040 GCA_009831015.1 Picea engelmannii | reverse complement strand
ATATATATATATATACAAAGGCACTCTGGCCCCAACGTATCCTGACTCACCAGCCTATATGTACAATTACATTATATTTACATTTGGGGTTCGGATTAGGGGTATTACATAAGACAACTTTTCCTGCAATACTCCATCTTGCATTCATCCAAGCATATTATTAGTATTTCATGTACAACATGCTTTTAGTGTAACATTTACAAAATCTCAGAAAGTGATCTCATAATTATCTACACTTAACAATTCAATCGCAACTATCAATCCAATTATTAATTGGAATGAAGATATTATTCCCTGCACATGTATTATCAACAACTAAGATTTTCCTTCTTCTAGACATAAATATTTTCATTACTATGTTCCCCTAAAAGGTATTTCTTGTAGTCAATCTTCATGTGACTACTTTAACCTGCAACTTTTTCATTGCAATATCTAACAATTCCTAGAATGTTCTCAACTTCATGAGTTAGTAATAATCACAACATTTAAGCTATTAGCATATTCATTTCTTTAAAATATAATATGTATGAATGCATTCACCACAAGGAAGTCAATAAAATATCTCTGAGAATTAATAGCTCTAACTTAACATGCACATGTGCAACTCTACCACTTGCACACTTTCATAATCTATTCATACATACTATTCAATTCACCCTTGCATTGGTTTTCAGAATGCCCTTTATCTAAGTCATGCATCCCACCTTGGTTAATTGGAAGGTCTAGCTAATGCCTCAACGCATCATCCATACACTTCTTATCTCTTGCTAAACCACTTGGATTCCTTCCTTTTCAACCGAAACACTACACCAAGGATAAAATTATGTGGTGCTCCTAAGTGTTAGCAAAAAGGTTTCAATCCAAAAATTAAAAATTAGTAGGAATTTCATTGGATACTTTTGTGGCACTATAGCATTTCCATAACAAACCATATCATGGCCCCACACATGACCAACTTTACTAGCATTCATTCCTATAAAAAGGTCATACCCCTTTACTTACTTTGGTTATTAAATCATAACCAACAAAATCCTGACATTCTATGATGTCATATGAATGCATTCAAAAGATAAACAACTTTTATAACTATCTCATGCCTTTAGCCTTTACCACATCCAGTGGTGTATCATTATTTTAAATGCATTCAAATACACACATTAATATCACTTCACAAATAACCTATGGCTGAGAGAATTTTTACCTAAACTCCTTGTTGGGCCCTTCGTTTTCTTGATTAGAAGTTGCGCAAGGAAGACTACAGTCCCAATTTTGGTTAAACACAAGTTGCACAAGCCACAAAGGAGCTGGACAACAGAGCAAGGGAGGAAACAAAAAAAGGTTGGAAATAACGACAACGCAACACCATCAAGGAGAAATAAGTTACAACAAAACAAGAACAAGAAAGCATGAAAAGTCTCAAACCAGAAAATCCCAATTATCTTATATATACGAGATCTATATGATTGTAAAGGGTTGGCGGGATTATCATTCACTCCATATAGGTTCTACTATTGTAATTAATATCCATCTTGGGAAAAGGGTATATAGAGCTCTAAAGAATGAGTTGGGAGCCAGAAAAGATTGTAACAAAGTAATGATTCGTATCTGTTGAATTGTATTTGAGAAACCCCTTTGATGATACTATATGGAAGGACCTAAATTTTTGAAATATTCTATGTAATTCTCTGTCTATGTCTGTGAATTGTCATTCTACCTTACTTCTTCATGTCTAATAAGATCAATATGTTATAGCTTGTTTAAAAATGTTGTCGTAACTCTGTTGTCTTTACTATTAGTTATGAATGGATTGAGATCTGTCACTTGTTAGTTCATCTTGCAGAAGACTATGTTGAATATTGAATATTCTGGAGATCTACCTAAATATTCTCCTTACCCTTCCCTATATTCTTGTGTTGATTGCTCTTCGGGTGATACTTCTTCTCTCCAGAGAAGATGAAAATCCCAACGCTCTAGACTACTCGTTACCCTTTTGTTGGTAACCTGAGAAGGACCCTAGTCTAATCAACTTTGCACCAACAAAATGGTTTCGTTGTCGGGACCTACATTAAAATGGGACCTATAGGGAGAATTCTTCCACGGATTCACCGATCTAATATCCACCAGTGGTGGGAGAAAAATTGCAGCACTTTCATATGGAAAGAAGTGGAGCTGCGAGGAAAATCTGTGAAAGATACATCAAAGGTTTTCTTTTACTCAGAAAGATCAAGTGGCTAGTACGAGATATTTTGGGTTAAGTTTCTGGAAGAACTATTCCAATGGATAGATAGGCTCCAAGAAGCTTTGGAATTCCAAGAACAAGTCAAGAACACTTGTTCTTGGGATACAAAAAACATTGCAATGCTTCATCGATTGGATCATCCGGTAACGCGAGCGATCGATTTATGGGTCAATACAATGTTGGAAGGATACATTATTGAATTTGCAGCTGAGAATCACCAATATTTTTCATGGGCAGAAGCATATTTCAAGAAAGAAACAAGGGGAAGACTGTTGAGAGAAATCCCCCTATGGATTAAGGTTTTCTTGATGGAGGAGGGGATGTTGACTATGGCCCCGACTGAGATGGAAACCTAAACACCCTCGGTTGGGGTGGGTTGATTTTGTGGTGGAATCATAGCCTGAGAGAGGGGAGAGGGTTCTTTGACAAATAGGGGAGCACCAAGAAATGGACTCAAGGGATGATCAAGCCTTGAAAAGAGTCATCGTAGTTCAGAAGTGGTGGCATGGTAAGATAAAGAAAGCAGTGAAATAGTCCGAGAATTTGCGGAAAGAATTCAGACCAAGAGAAGTTGAGGAAGGACAGAAGGAAGAGTTTCGAAAGATGAGAAGATAGGAAAGATTGGTCAGTCAAAGATTAAGTGAGAGAGAAGTGTAGAGAGAAAGAAGTCCCCAAGAGGGTGGACAAGAAGAAGAAGGTACAAAAGCATGGGAAAAGGATGTTGGCATGGATCTTGTAGAAGAAAGAGAATATTTATCCCTAATACCAGGAAATATTGAGAATTTGGCTGAAGAGACTGCTCCAGAGGATGAGAACAAGACTCCTTAGATCAAAGAAATTCGCCCTGAATCCAGTGGCACTAGCCCTGAATTATCGTACCCCAAGTGTTTTCTATACCAGCGCTCAATTCTACACTACATTCTTATGCTATTCATGTTCCATTACAGTCAGTTAGTCAGTCACAACCGATAAGCGCGAATACTGGGAGGATATTGGGATCCCTTGGTAGATCGCAACCAGGATCGTTAGGTTTTATCTTTATCGTTGGTAATGCGGGAGGTTCGATCACTCAATACCCATAATAAAGGGTAAGGGAGACGAGGATGTTGAACATCATTGGTTCCTATGCAAAACAATCTGGAGGTCCAGAGGGACTCTAGATATAAATAAATTGGTCTAGTTTGAGACTACCTTGAGAGGTCATGCTCTCAAATGGTACATGAAGGATATTAAGCCAGGAGTGCCAATAAACGAAGGAAAATCATTCACACTTGGCCAAGTATGGATAAAATTCATAGCAAAGTTTAATATACCTCAGTCAGAACACCAAGCTCTATCTGAGTTGCACGAAATTCAATAGAGGGAAGATGAATCAGCCTAGGAATATAGTCAGAAGTTTAAAGATGTTATAGGGAGGCTAGCACATCCGATTCATGAGGATCATCAAAGAGAATGGTATATCCATGGATTTCTACCTCTAACATGAATTCTGTTAACGCAACAGTGGATATCCACTTTGACAGATGCCTTGGAACAATTAATAAATATTGAAGCCATGGCAGGATATCCGGGGAGCCTGAGAGTGACCAGAGCCCCAAAAGATGCAAATTTGGAGCAACTACAAGGAAAAATATCAACACTGACAAAGAATATTCAAGAATTGTTGATACCCATACCACGACGACCAGAAGTGTGGTGTACCAGATGCTACACAGAGGGAAATCTAGTGAACGAATGTCCAAGGATGAGGGGAATGGGACCTCCTCAGAATCCTATGGGACCCTCTTGAGGACCCACAGGAGGAGTTGCACAAGTATCTGTGAATTTACCATTCCATACCCCAACCCCGTATCATGCTTTTATGGGTAATCGAGCATCGTCGTCAATTGAGTACTGTGAGATATGTCGAATTCATGGGAATGGGCCAAGGCAGTGCCCCATTATTCATAAGTATTCAATAGTATCAAATATTGTACAACATGAGTTCTGCGCATCTACCATGCATGCTATGAATCAGTGTAGAGCATTGGATGCACTCACCGAGAGACTTGTTGAACATCATTTAGGGTGAATGAAACCCCTCAAGGACTGGGAAGAGGTCAAGGAGGTGGAATTGGAGGAGACTTCAAAAGAGGAAGAATCAGGGGAAGAGGACCAAGTAGATGCTACAACTGTGATGAGCAAGGTCACATGGCTAGGGATTGTCCTCATCCGAGGAAACCATGGTGCTCTCACTGCAGAACCAATGTGCACGCAACTAAAGCCTTCCTAGAGCTAATTGTGAAATGGGAATATCGAGTACATCAACGAGGAGATAATATTATAAGCTTAGAGATAAATAGAGTCATCAAAGGACAACTACCCAACATTAATATCGTTACTCGAGGAGGAGAAAAGACTGGTGCAGATGCTGATAATCTGCCTAAGATCCAGAAAACAACACCTAAGGAGGACAAGTATGACCCCCTAAAACAAAAGTTATTCTTTAAAAATGCAATAGAAGTATTCCAGAGTGTCCCTGGCCTTCAGATGGAAGAAAACCCCCCCTCAGCCTGTCTTTTATCCTAAGATTGTGAAAGTCCTTGCTTCACCCCTGCACCCTGAAACCCTGTAATCCCGATAAGACAACTTGAGCAGTCACAAAATGTAGTTAACCTTTGGTTTAAGTTATTTTCTGATATTATTGGGAATGACCAGTTGAAAGAAAAGTTGTGCAATTCCCTATACCTATTTCTAGGAACTGAAGAATCTCAAGAAACTAGAATAAGGACTATTGTTCCTGAGAAGAATACTCAGAGACTGAAAAGAAGGAAAATACGCTCTGGGAAAGAGTTTAGATTAGCAATCTAGCTAGACGAGTTTGAGATTGAAGATGTTAGGTTAGACCTATGATCTGATGTTAACATACTACCTAAAAAAACTTGGGAAGCTTTAGGAAAACCCCGGTTGACATATTCCCCAATCCAGTTAAAAATGGCCAATCAGTATTGTATTTTCTCAATAGGAATACTGGAGAATGCGGAGATAGATGTTGCGGGAGTGAAGACTGTAGTTGATTTTGAGGTGGTTAAAATCATGGGGGATAAGGACCCTTATCTTGCACTACTTGGTATTGACTGGGCCTATGATAATTATTTTTTCAGTGACCTAAAGAGGGATACTATGACAGTCAAAGAAGACATAATCAAAGTAGTTCAACCCTTGGATCTGTATGTAGGCCCTCAATATATGGAGCCAATAGACAACAATATGGAAGGAGAATATTTGGATCAGTTATACGATGTAACAGTAGGAACGAGAGAAAACTACATAAATCCTACTGCTGATGGACCATTGAGTTGGAGGAGCATACAATCGGCGGACAAAGATTCAGAACTAGCATTTGATAGTTGGCAGAAAGGTTCATATGAAATATTTTCAAGGAGATGTGCATCTATCAGAGCATATAGATGGGTTGGAACTGAGGTCAGAGAGAATCCGATATACGATGGTACCTTAGAACTTAACATTTTTTTGGTTAGCATGGAAGAAAAGATAGCAAAGGATCAAAGGATTTTAGTTCTAGACTTATCCCTCCATGACAACCCTACTAGATGGTGGGCTAGTCACAAAGTATTGATCAAGAAAGGGGAGGATGTGAAGCAAGATATCCGATATAGATTTCAAGATACAGAAAAGTTGAAATTAGATATGCAGATGG
This sequence comes from Picea engelmannii, assembly GCA_009831015.1. Classification (NCBI taxonomy): domain Eukaryota; kingdom Viridiplantae; phylum Streptophyta; class Pinopsida; order Pinales; family Pinaceae; genus Picea; species Picea engelmannii. The sequence goes on along the minus strand of ML802670.1, from coordinate 120,101 downwards.
ATTTCCAAGTTGTGCAATTGTTCAATGGACAAACTAATCCTAAAGCACATATTGAAAAATGCATAAAATAGTGGCAAGTTGCAGAAATACCATCTCGCTTGTGGGTTCAAGTATTTCCCCACTCTCTAGGTCCAATTCTGAAAGCTTGGTACAACCAGGAAGAGACCAGAAGGTAGACCAACAGCTGAAAAACAATAGTAGACCTATTCTGAGTTGAAGACGTACCAGAATACCTGGAAGACATCGTAGTTTTCTTGAGTATAGGGGCCTACCTAGAAACGTACTCCGCAACTTAGAAACGCCATATGGTAGTTCGAGCAACAAACTATTAATTGAATTGCAGAGAAATTGTATAAGTTGGGCCTATATAGTATCCTCAGGAGGTGTGTCTTAGACCACGAAAGACAAGTCATATTGTGGGAGTTCCACAGTGGAGTTGAGGGAGGCCATGTTGGAGGAAAGGCCACTGCGCAGAAAGTCCTCCAAGCTATATTATGGTGTGCCTCACTCTTCAAGGATGTGAAGGAGTATGCTAGATCTTGTGACATCTGTCAGAGAGTAGGAAAGCCATCACGATGAGATGAATTTCCTATTCACCCAGTTCGAGCTCTGCAAGAATTTGAGAAGTGGGAAGTTGACTTTATTGGGTCGATAAACCCCACGGCTAAGCACTCAAAGGCCAGGTATATTATTATTGCAACTGATTATCTTACAGGATGGGTTGAGGCAGTAGTTGTTCAGGATTTCTCAACTAATATTGCTGCCAGGTTTATTTTTGAAAGCATTATCACTCGGTTTGGATCTCCTAGGAGTCTAACCAGTGATCAGGGTGGTCATTTTATCAGTAGTACAACAACAAATATTACAATGGATTTCCTGATCCAACATCATAAAAGTATCCCCTACCACCCATAATCCAGTGGCACTGTAGAGACATTTAACAAGATTCTGGAGAAAGGATTAAAGAAGGTTTCTTGCACAAACATGGAAGGTTGGGATGACAGATTCCCATCAGTTTTATGGGCTTACAGGACAACCATGAAGAAACTCCACAAATATACTCCATTTCAGTTAGTCTATGGGAAAGAGGTTGTAGTACCTACAGAGTTCATTACCCTGAGTCTATACATTACATGGATTACACACATGTTATAGGATGAATCAGTGGCGCATAGGGTTACGGAGTTGCAAGAAATTGATGAGACTAAATTTTTTAACATACTTTCATCAATCAATTGAGAAAGCAAGGAGAAAATCTTAGCACGACAGGAACATCAAGACTAAAACATTTGTGCAAGGAGATAAGGTCCTACTTTATGAAATTCGATACCAAAAACATCCAGGAAAGTTGTGCATACACTATTTGGGCCCATTTATAGTTGTGATGATCTGACACTCTAGTGAAATCAAACTCATGCAATTGGATGGTATACTTCGGCCAAGATGGGCGAATGGCGCTCGCCTAAAACCCCATATTTCTTAGAACTGAGCTACAGGACTGTTGCTCTAGTCCAAAGGATTGTGTATAGTAGTTAGATTTGAATGTTTTGTAATTTATTTGAATTCAGTTAATAAAGTCAGAGTGTGCATTGTTGCACTGCGACTTGTATTTCATTTTTCCATCTAAGTGTTACTTTGGTGCAAAAATGCTTACTCAGCAGCATATGATCAGAAGAGCCATGAGTCCATTAAATAAAGTCATTAAATGTGATGGGGACCCCTTCGTGGTTGGAGGGAGAGTGAATCTGGACGCAATCCTAGTCCATGTGCCACACACACCTGGTCCATGTGCCACACGCACCCGGTCCATTCATAGCCTTTATTATTGCTACAATAATTCGTTTGAACTCTCTTAGACCATAAATCCACAATACATGAAGATTCCATCGGTATTCGCACCGGGATTCTCTCCCTTCGAAATGGTAAGATCTAAAGTTGGCCACGTCGTTTTCCAACTTGTTTAGTAAATTCCAGAATCACCTGACAGATTTACCCTGTTAGCAGTCTCATCGGACAACTCAGCTTTCGGTTGCATCTATAGGATTAATGATGAGTGGTCTATAGGATTAATGATGAGTGGCCTTTGAAATTATTACAGAACTTTCCAGCTAATCCCGAGTATAAGGTTTTGTGAACTCGGTGTAAGACGTATTGTTTCCTAGAGAGAACTTTGTGCCTTGAGATTTCTGAATTTTAGTCACGCCTGTGTAATCCCTTGACCCTCAATCGCGATCTCGAATCTCAGTTAGCATGTCGAAGTCTATTGACAACCTAGAGTCACTATGCTGAGAGCTACAAGAAGCAGGAGTTCAATTTCCAAAGATGCATTGTCGGATGAGCCATGTGATCCCTAGGTCGAGATCATGGGAAATCTCAAGGGAAAGGTTGAGAAAGTGAAACTCCTCGACCTTGATCTAACAAACCAGGTCATCTTCTGACGTGTTCTAGAATTTGGCTCCATATGAGTTTGGAGGGATGCAGTTCATGCTAAATCCAGAGTTCATCAACCTCTTCAACTCCAACATCATGAATCTCTAAGACTTTCCATTTTTCAACACTACTGGTGAGGTTGCGCAGTGTACTAAGTTCCTCATCATCCACGTACATGACAGGAGCTTGTGGCTCAAAAGACAGTATCCCATATATGCATACGATATCCATAAATTCACGAGCTTATCCATCGAAGGCAAAGACGTATCAAAAGGATTTCAAGGTCCTAGTAAACATGGAAAGAAAAAGGGAGAACCCAGTCTGTATCAAATATTTCATACTCAAAGAGTGGGGCGTACAACCAAGATTTACCCCATTCTACCTGAGACAGTCAGAAAAACTTGCTATGTGATTGCTAGCAAGGTAATGCGGTCATATTACAAGGGTGAGTGCACACTGGATGCCTTGTCGGTAGCGGATTTTTGCACCAATGGAGAAGTATTCAACTGGTGTAGCTACTTGTTGGAAGAACTCCTGGTAGCATGCAAGGAAGCTCAGGATAAGGGCGACACCTTCACCTATGGATACCTGCTAGTTGTGTTCTCCATGCTGAAGTGGGTGCCACCTTCAGGAAGACTGATCTCACCAGGAGATAATGGTCGACTAGCAAATATGTTCGAGACTTGGAACTCAAGATCGGACTCAGAGAACACAACATTCAACAACCCAATGTTATTAAAATGGTATAACTGGTTTCTTGATGCAACTCAGAGATTGCACATACCTCAGGAATTGATTAATTTGAACACGCAGAACATCGCGTTCAACATGAACCGCCACCACACATTTTTTTTTCCAAGGCATGCCAAGTTAGAAGACTTCCACTCTCGGATGTTGTCATTCTACTTGTATGAAGAGGCCTTTGAAAAGGAGGTCATGTCATGGCCAGGAGTAAACCGCAACCCACGCAAGTCGGGGATGCACTATATTTTACCCCCGGAGCTCCTGAAGAAAAAGGGACAGGAAGCAGGGGTAGGACCAAGCTTGGGCCCATAGGAGAAAAATAAAGATGCTCCAATGCATATGGACTCAGAGGATGAGGAGGAAGAGATGCAGTCGTTGGAACGGAAGAAGATTACATTGTCCATGTTCCCACAGCTTTCAGAGAAAGCTATGTTGACAGGTAAGGATGTCAGTGACATCCTAAATGCTTCTTTCATTGGATACTTGTTGGTAAAGAAACCCAAGATAGGGATATCCCCTGTGAATATATTGAACCCTCATCATATATCATCAACCATCCCTAGTACTCGAGAAGCGACTCGAGTGGCCCAAATGATCATTGACATCCAGGATGACCCTAAACATGATACCACTCCATCCACCACCATCATCACCGAACAAACCCCATCACCCCCACAACCCCAATCTCCGCCTCGAGAAATAAACCTACAAACCCAAATCACTGAACCAAATCCCATGCAGTTGGATCCCCCCGAACTACCCAAGCATAGACCAGAATTCACTGGTCCAAACCGAGAAGTCTCGATCCAAAAAATTATTCCATTTATATCAATGCAGGACACTCAACATTCGAAGGATTTGCAAATTGTGCCCATATTGCAAGCCCCAAGCACCCATCAGCCCTTCTCAACAAGAAATGTTGAGAGTACCATTCAAAGGAGCGGAACCCCAGAAGCTAAGGTCTAGAAAGAGGAAGAAATACCAAAGGTTCAGAAGGAATTTGAAACTGCATCAGGATAGAGTGCAATGTCATTGCAGAAGTGAATGTAGCTAGTAATCTATAACCCACAAAAATGTGCAGAGATGATGCAACTCTTCCTGGAAAAAACAAAAGTGCTACCATTCCTTCCATCAACAATGAGGATAAGACTTGCGTAATAGATGCAAGGTCCATCTACAGGGGACGAAGAGGTGGATACACCTTCAGAACACTCAACGGCCAGTGGAATCCCACTGCAGGTCTGAGTATCTAGGGAGGCCATTAATTCTTTTGCTGACCTCACTCAGTGTCCATCAACATAGCTAGTAGGGATGATCAGAGCCTCAACTGATCAACTGGAGCAGAGGCTCCAGAAAGCCAAAAGGGAAGAAGAATTTTGCAAAGAGAAAGCACTCCTTGAGAAATTATGTCGAATGCATGAAGAGTATGTAAGGATTCAAGCATATAAAAAACTAGAAAGGGTCTAGGAAAATCTTGCAAAATCCTGGCCAGTGATCCGAGGGATAGCACCGCAACTGCCACAGTCTAGTGCAGCAGGATATTTTTGAGCAGCAGATTGATCTACTCCAGGGAACATGGTCAGATCTGGCCATTCGCACTGAGAACCTTGAAGCACAGTTGCGGGAAAGTCAACGTGAAGTAGAACAACAACCCGGGAAGCTTTAAGAGAAAATGGAAAAAGTAGTTCTTGAATGAAATAACGCAAGAGAAACCTTGCACAAACGAACAAGAGAATGCAAGAGGATCTTTCAAGAATTTAGCGATTGGATGGGTATCATTGCAAGGCGCAACCAGACTTTGAAGGATGTGCGCATGAAGATCCAGTCTCTTAACAATGAAGTTGTTGTCACCATGGATCCGCTGGAGCAGGAGGAAAAATTCGACCAGATCCATCATGCAGACAATGAGTTGAATGCTCTATTTGAAGTGTAGTCAGTAGCTAAGAAAGAGATACGGGAGTTTCAACCTATCGTTCAGACAACCTACATGTTGATGCATCAGGTAGATGCTATAAATGATTCAGAGTGGAACTCCCTGGTTGCATCCAAGCCTAAGGGATGCATTACAGATGAAACTCAGCAGTTCGTGGGAAGCTTTACTCCTTTCTAGGAAGTGGCAAGATAAAATTGTCAGTTTTCAAGGAGTAAGGAAGAGAGCCCTGGAATTGGTCCCAGAATTGGGCCCTTCGTTTGAAGAGGCAAAAAAGGAAAAAGTGCAAGAAGAAGTTGGAAGAAAAGCAAAGACAAAAGACAAAGGAAATCAAGAGGCCAGTCCAGAGATCACGAAAGAACCAAGGACTTGACTCGATGATGAGTCAAGGATTATGGTCGGAGCTTATTGGGCCCTTCGTTTTGTTGATTAGAAGTTGTGCAAGGAAGAATACAGTCCCAATTTTGGTTAAAAACAAGTTGTGCAAGCCACAAAGGAGATGGAAAATAGAGCAAGGGAGGAAACAAAAAAAAGATGGAAAGAAGGACAGTGCAACACGAACAAGGAGAAAGAAGTCACAACAGAAAAATAACATGAAAGCATCTGAAGTCTCAAACCAGGAAATCCCAATTAGCTTATATATATGAGATGTATATGATTGTAAAGGGTTGACGAAATTATCATTCACTCCATTTAGGTTCTGTTATTGTAATTAATATCCATCTTGGGAAAAGGGTAGATAGAGCTCTGAAAAATGAGTTCGGAGCCATAAAATATTGTAACAGAGTAATGATTCGTATCTGTTGAATTGTATCTAAGAAACCCATTTGATGATAATATATGGAAGGACCTAAAATTTTGAAATATTATGTGTAATTCTATGTCTATGTCTATGAATTATCATTCTACTTTACTTCTTCATGTCTGATAAGATCAATATGTTATAGCTTGTTTACAAATTTTGTCACAACTCTGTTGTCTTTACCATTATTTATGAATGGATTCATATCTGTCACTTGTTAGTTCATCTTGCGCAAGACTATGTTGAATCTTGAAGATTCTGGATATCTACCTAAGTATTCTCCTTACCCTTCCCTATCTTCTTTTCTTGGTTGCACTTCGGGTGAGACTTCTTCTCTCCAAAGAAGATGAAAATGCCAATGCTCTAGACTACTCGGTACCCTTTCGTTGGTAACCTAAGAAGGACCCTGGTCTGATCAACTTTGCGCCAACACTCCCTTCAACAAGTATGTAGCATAAATACATAAAATGCATACCTACATAGTTTCCATTAAATGAATTTGATGATACCTTCTTAGTTTGGATCAGTAGGATATTCTATGCCTCCTTCACCAACCTCTTAATCAATACTTCAACTTCATGTTGTTTTCTTAATATGGATGAATTCCATACGCAACAACATCATCAAGATCACTTGCAACCATGCAATAAACTACCTCTTTCCAGGCACAACAACCATCATTAGAAACATTCATATTCTTATATATAACAATAGACTACTCCTATATATATATATATATATATATATATATATATATATATATATATAAACAAATCTACATTCACTAATGCATATCTATATGCACTAAGAATGCATCCTTAATCATGCTTATAAATGCATATGCATTCCAACTACCTGTTCTCTATATGGTTGTCCAACAAGCCATGTCATATTTGATGCTACAACAATTGCAACAGCCTCTTTCTTCCATTACAATTCTCCTTGTTGTTTCTGGTTGTCCTCAAGTCTCACTAGATTCATGTATCCTCTTGTGCTCTTACTATGATAATTGTGCATGATTGTTCTCTATCATGAGCATCCTTTTCCAGCCAAACCCCTCCTGGTCACTTTACATTTCTAGCCATATACTAGGATGATATTAATCTTTATCATTCATCTCTTCCTGGATCTCTCTAATCCAACTCATACATGGCCAAATTACATTTCCAACCATGCTCTCTTATTGACTTTGGATATTCAACATCCATTTAATTTATTGGTCCAAGCTAATTCATTGTGCCCTAACTAAACACTTCATCTCTTATGGGTTCTTGCACCATTCTTTTCTCCTTTATTAACCCATTTGGTCTCAAACTTGACTTCCATAGTAAAATTTTCAGCATACTATAATGATGCACATATGTCTTGTTTTCCAACTTCCTAGAAACTAACTGGAAGTAGTTAGCATTACCTTTACTTGTCATCATAAATTCCATTGGTACTTCCATCCTTATAACATATCATCAATGGATCTTATCCACCTGAGATGGATTATTTGCAGGTGCCATCTCTTTTGTATAGAAATTCAAACTTAGGAATAATTCCTTCTTCATGGAACTCTTAATAATTTCCCTTCAAAAAATCACCTCCATGCTTGAATCATTTTGACTTATCCTCCCATTCCACCCCGAGAATGCACTTAGTACCTTTGATCTCCACCCAACATTGTCTATAGCATCAATGACTTGTTATAGACCTCAAACATTCCTCCCAGCCATAGACCACACTACTCATACTCTTAGTAGTGGGTCACCCCTGAGCTAGGACTATGACACAACTAGGGAAAAGGAATCCTAAGTCGGGCTAAGGTCTATAAACAATAAAAATTCTCAAACTAGAGTGCCAACTCCAACAATCATCCTATAACCTCCCATTCCCCACAATCTATCCCACCTCAAAAAGTGTACCCCTTCTCCGCTCAACATTCCTTCGAATGACTTGAAAACCTGCTTCTTTTGTTTGACCGATTCCTCATACTTAGACAATTTCATATCATTCACCACGCTCCACGATGACACTATAGTTAGTCAATTTTCCATATCACACCGTGCTCTGCGATGTATTGATACTTATTCAATTTTCGAGATCACATTGTGCTCCGTGATGTATTGATACTTAGTCAATTTTTGAGATCTCACCGTGCTCTGCAATGTCTTGATACTTAATATATTTTTGAGATCTCACCATTGGTCTAGAGTAAAGGTTCCTCAAGACAGATAGGAGTCCCACCACCGTGGCTCCACATCACCTACCACCTGCCACACTAGCCACCGCGTACCTACCACCATGGCATTACACATCACTCTTACACCACGTGAACTAACACATGGCCTCCACATCATCCTAACGTCACTTTATGGAAAAATACCCAAATTTTTCCAATTTTCCAAAAATTCTTATTTTTTTTATTTCCAAATATGCCCAATTTCGCAATTTCTTTCCTCGGTCACCATTGGAGCTCTGTAATTAAGATCAATGCAACAAATTTTGGCCCTGTGATTATCACTCGATCTCTGTACATGTAATTCGAGTACTCCCTGTCGAATTATCCATGGATTGCATTGCAGAAATTGGGACTTGTGCCCAATTTCTCCCAATTTCACCTTGGTCACTCTGCAATTCTGAAATTTGGTGAATTACAGGCCTAAAAATGCCCAAATAAACCTCTACAACAACTAATTACCCCTATGTGTGTCCGATTAACAATTTGGGGTGTGAATTTTCTTCAATTCCATTCCAAAATTGAGGATTTTTCTCCAATTTCATAAGAATCCTTTTGTCAAACAATTTGCAGACATACTCTGAAATTAAAATTTCTACAATTTTATCTTTTGCGTTCTGCTAGCTAGCCCATGCAGGCTCAATATTGAACCTGTGGCTCTGATACCACTTTGTAACATACCCAATATCCCCACCTAGTCATCGTCACTAGAAAACTCTGTCAATACCATCACAAAATCGGCCCAACGGGGCTCTAATACCACTTGGTACCATACCCTGCCACCTAGTTGAGCCATGCCACACAAAAATTTTGCCTCTAATACCATTAATTCATAAAATTCTCTACATATGCACAAATATGCAGTTCTACAACATATACAAGCCATGCCCAAATTATGTATAATTATAGACAACACAATTAAATATATTACACATAGTAAACAATATGTAAATATAATTATGGCACCATACATTTACAACACCATATAATTAACATAAATATGCTCAATACTCAAACGAATAATACACATAAGAAGAAAACTTATCTTTTGTAAATAAATCATTGACTTGTTGTAGACCTCATACATTCCTCCCAGCCATAGACCACACTCTCATACTCTCATCAGTGGGTCACCCCCGAGCAAGGGCTATGACACCACCAGGGAAAAGGAATCCTAAGCCATGCTAAGGTCTATAAACAACATAAATTCTCAAACTATGGTGCCAACTCCAACAATCATCCTACAAGCTCTCATTCCCCACAACTTGTCCCACCCCAAGAAGTGTACCCCTTCTCTTCTCAACATTCCTTCAACTGTCCCACTTTCCTCTTAGAGCTTGAACAACAGGTGGGACAGGAAGTCTCAGAGCATTTTAATTGCAACGTGGCACACAAGGAAACCGGTTCCCAATAGTTCTCTCGCCTAGAGAGAATGCTCACGATCCTAACAACCCACTTCTTCCAAAATGCACATGGACTTGACAAACTGCTTCTTCCAAAATGAACACGGGCATGACAACCCGCTTCTTCCATACTGCACACAAGCCTGACAACCCACTTCTTCAACTCAAATTACCCAAGTTTTACTAGTTATCCCAGCTTCCCAAGTACAAGTACCACTATGGATGGTAGGGAGAGTACCAATGGAAGAGAAAATCCCCCATAATAAGAGAATCCACACATTATATTGCATGTTCCTATCTTGACACTTGTTAGTGTAGGAAATTCACTGATTCCACTTGGCAGTTCATTCCTCTCACTTAGGAACTTATGATAATATTATAACATAAAGCTTATGACTTAGGAATAATATTATTTTATTCCTTGGTTTAAGCTCCCATGACTTAGCCCCCTTTCCCTCTTGTGGAGTCTTAGCCCCCCATTATACTCGTTCGTCTGACTTGGTCTACAGTAGTGATATATTTTATTAATACTATGAGCGATCACATATTACAATGATAGGCTTGCTAGCCTTTTAACATCTAGGATCGATAGTATAATAATCACACATGCACTATGGCCTATAATATCCTGGCTCACCAACCTATAAATCATATGTACATTTACAATTGGGGTTCAACCTGGGGGCATTAAAGGTGCACCTCAAACATGCCATCAACCTCAGATTTACTGTCTCTTCGTTTTCGCAAACTCTGCCTCTTTGTTTCCAGAGACTTCACAAATTTTGGTTCTACCTCACACATGCCTCCAATAGACCTATGTTTCAAAACTTAGCCAAAATATGCCCAAGAGAAGTTCACCCAAATCTATCCACCGAATCCTCCTCAAGGCATCACAAGTCCTCCCAAGTGGAGTGACTTGGCTCCTTGAGGAAGCCACCACCCTTCATTTTCCTCAGAATCGCATAGCTCTCTTGCTCTCTTTGTCTTCCCAAAACTCCCTTCCCTGGTTGTGCACCCTTTCTCTCTTATAGGCTCTCCAAAGGTCACCATCGTGAATCATTGTGTCCTTTGAGGGTGTCTCACCCCTTTGTGAATCCATGTCCAAACAAATCGGCGCACCCCTTCACAAACTCGATCACCCAAACGAATCCATGCTCTCGTCAACCATTGTGTTTGTTGGGACTGACGTGCCCAACCGTGGTGCACCCCTCATCCTAGAGCACCCCATCTGTAGAACTGACTCGTCCTCTTGGGTGCGCGTGCCCCTTGGGTGAATTGAGTCAACTCTCCTAAGTGCGCCCCCCATGCCTTAGCCGATTTTCCTTCATAGATGGAGCATCCAAGTCTTTCCCTCAACTCTTCGTCAAACCGTTTGTTGTCTGACTTGTGTCGCAATGCAACTTGGGTGAAGTTGTCCCTTTACATGTCATATGACCAAGAAACCCCAACTCTCTCATATATGAAGACTTTTATTTCTTCATTTGCATTGAGTGTCATACCTACCCGATTCAAAATGTGGTGGAAGTGTGTGTGCCCGAGCTAAACTCCCAAAACCTTACAATAATTAAGTTATAATTAAGTTATGAAATTGGATACATTTATATTTTAATATTGTTATTTAATGTTTGAGATGAAGTGTGATCATGGAAACTTAAACCAACTTCAAATTCCACTAAATTTAAAACTCTTATATACATATGTGAATAAAAGTGTTTAACATTTAAATATTAGTTAAAATAAATTTGAATAAAAATTAATTCAACCTAATAACTCTTTAAACTAATTTTTTTTATAATCTTTCTTTCTTTAACTTTATTCTAATATTTATCATATTTTCATTCTTTTATTTGAATTTTTTTCAACTTTATCATTAACTTAATTCATTATTTATTTTTATCTTATTTTTATAACTTATAATTTTTTATTAATTTGGTTTAATATCCTTTTTAATATGTAATATTTTATCATTTTAATTTTAATATTTTAAAAAAAAAAATTACTTTTTAAATTAATTTAATCAATTTTTCTCTTTAATAATATTTTCAATCCATTTAACTATTCTTCTTTATATATATAATTTTTATTATATTTTATTTTTAATGATTAATTCCAACTCCCCACAACTTATTTAGTATTAGTTTACTCTTCCTTAAAATTTCGAAGTTACAATTTGATTTTTTAATGATAAGTAAAGTGTCTATTTGAAAACATTCAAAACTTATTTTTACATGACTTTGAATAAAATATCTTAATTAAAAAAAGATTGCAATCTCAGTACATTTGAGTCTGAATTGATGTTTTATTTTTTCTTTGACTATGTTTATAAAGTGTGAAAATCCAAATTTTTATATTAATGGCATATGTACATAATGTTTTTATCTAAAATAAGATAAATATTATATTTAGTTGTGTTTTTTTTTTATGCTTTAGTAATTAAAAGAAATATTATATGTAATTGTATTTTTTTTTATGTTTTAGTAATAATAATAATCTAATTTTAAGGTTATGGTCAAGCCACATATTAAATTGGTGTATGAGACTTTCTTGTTTGTGGGACAAGAGACTCCCTCCACCAATAATTTGACTCGTAAAGTCTATTAAAGTATACATACCCCACCTTCTTTTGGATTTGCACTTATGACCTTTTAGGAAGAAACACAAATAATTTTTTTATTTTTTTATTTTAACAATGAGCTTTTTAAGTTACAAGTTCAAACTCTAATACTAATACTTGGTCAAAAGATTAATACAACATACATGCAAATGAAGTGAAATAAACTAGGTCTTTATGGTGAATCTTTCATAAATTGTCCATTTTGCTATGCAAATTTAGCAATTGCATTCTTTATAATTTCATTGAGTCTTTATAATTGCCTTAAAGACTTTGCTTATAGCTTAGGGATCTCTAAAATCTTTGGGTGTGAAAACTAATGCTTCTAGCTTGCCAACAACTCCCCTTGGTGCACTTTACCATAGTCATTGAGGAGCTCTCGTGATTAGAAATGATTTGACTCTTAAACCATAGAATTCTGTTTTCAATTCAAGCTTAGCAGCACTTTGACAAAACATATTCTTGTTCGACAGTGATCACCATGTGATCTTCTTTCCACCGTTTTTTTTTCATCTTTTCAAGTCGGTTTGAGAAACCTTGTGAATATATCTCTTTGACAAAGAATTTTTTACTATTCATATTGCGTTTGATAAGATTTCATTGTCCACATCATATAAATTTGGTGATAAGACTCGGAGTAACATTGTCCACTTCATATAAATTTGGCAATCACATTTGAGGTTCCCATTTGCCTTCTATTTCTCTTTGATTGGTTTGGCATGACGTGTGGGAATTCCTTGTCTATTTTTATTCGGTTAGTTGAGATTATATCATTTTGTTAGGAATGTCTTTTTCCGAAATTGACTCCCTCTTCAATTTGATATATGGTCGTCACATGGGTACGCTCACAATGTGACAAACGAAACCCATATGAAGTCTGCAAATCATATTAATTTAATCGACTAAAACACGTCTTGATTGTGATCAGATTGTGATCAGGAAACTGATAATCCAATAAATAAATAAGTAAACATACACAAGTTTAAAATAATAATAATAATAATTTATTTTTAAGATCACGGTAAAACTATACCAAAAATATTAATACAATAAATAAGAAAATCTAAATTATTTGACAAAAAATATACGACATCTAATCTTAAAACATTCGATACAACACATAATGAAAACTTATAATGTACAATTCATTTAAAAATTATAAATAATAATATTATATAAAAAATAAAATATATAATTAATACTATAAATAAAAGATAACTCACATAAAATACTTTCGATACAACACATAATGAAGACTTATTATGTACAATTCATTTAAAGATTATAAAAAATAATATTATATAAAAATAAAATATAATTAATAATATAAATAAAAGATAACACATAATGAAGACTTATTATGTACAATTCATTTAAAGATTATAAAAAATAATATTATATAAAAATAAAATATAATTAATAATATAAATAAAAGATAACTCACATGTAGTATTTTTCTTTTTAAAATTTATATCATTTTATTTGTAATCATTTTATAATTTATTATTTTATACAATTATTTTTAATATTTAATAATAAATTTTAAGTTTAAAGAATATATTAAAATATAATCTAAATAATGATATAAATAAAACAATATTTCATTATTATTATCATTTTTATTATAATAATAAAATCACTACATGATAATATTTCACTATATAGATATTATCATTTTTTTTCCAAGAAAATTTCGCATTCTATATTTAGAAGAACATATAGAACACATTCTTCATGTGTTGAAGCAAGCACATAGTGCGACAAAAAGGGATTAACCAATAACCTTCCAAGTTCAAAAAAATGCGCCATTATCTATATGCCCATCATTTTTCATCCTACACTTTATAAACTACTCATCACATCCAAATGTTTAGTGATAGTAACAATCTTCCCAATAAATTATTAAAAGACTGGAAATACCAAAAGAATAAATAAGTTTCAACCATTATTTCAAAGACTTTTCAAAACCCTTGATTATCTAAGTACTTCTCTAATCAAATATCAAGTCTAGTTTCATTTAAGACACCATCAAGAACTTCTTCCAATATTAGAAACCCAAGATCATGTAGTAGACCTTATTTGAATAATGTGTCAGCTACAATGTTGTGTTCTCTACATATGTGAGTAAAAGTGATCAGTTCAAAATATGAATTTTTTTTTTTAATTGTATGGCCAAAGGATAAAGATTAATATCTTGAGTTTATTGATCTTCATTCTTCTAGTTAATCATGAGCATTGAATCACCATAAATCTGCAACCTATTGAGCCATTTTTCACTTGCCAACATCATTAATGATCTAAAATCCATAAGCTTAGCAACATTATTAGATCCAATGCCCAAGCATGCCTTAAACTTATAGTAATGCCTCTCCTCCAGAAATAAAATCCCCCTATACTACTTTTATGACCATTTCCTTGATAGGCCCCATCAAAGAAACCCTAGTCGATAATGGCGTATCAACTTAAAAGACTCCCAACTATCAAGTAATCCTAATTTTATAAGAATCCATTTTTAGAACTTGAAATATAAAATCAACCTAAGCAAAAAAATGAAATGAAGGGGTGATTATAATGAATGAATGTCAATGACAATGTTGTTGTAGAGACATAGAAGGTTTTTCCCATGAAGAGAAAGTGCACAATAATTGATTCAATCCCAAGCACCGGGTCTAGTGACCAAGAGCACACACCTAGCTTGTCGTTGCATACTAGCATTTCCCTCATTGAAGAGGAATACCCCACTTAGATTCTCATGACATCCGACATGTGCACGATATTGACTAGTCATATGGGAGAACAAAATATCAATACCAACCCCTGAGAGTAGGAGCCAAGGAAAACCCCCGCACTAGTTTTAAGCATTGTTAAGGTGCTCCAAGCCAGTTTGGACATGTAGGAGATGTTGAATAGAGAGTCCTCATAGAAGTTATATGAGCTCTGTCATACGCATGATCTTTCTCCAAAAATCGGCTCCACGTCCCAAGGAAAAAGGGTCACATGAAGCACAATTAACACCACATCACTACACAACAGTAACTAGAGGAGAGTGTTTTGGTTCAACCTATTAGTCATCACAACCATCGAGCCATCCACTAGCTCAGTGCCTCATCTATTACCTTACATTGAGTTAGATTTGGTGCAAGTGCCTTCATAAGACCTGCAAACATATATGGTAGAGATCATGAACAAATTGCGGGATAGGCACCGTGCACTAAGCCAGTCCTATATAGATCTACAACAAAAACATGAGCAAGAGATAGTTGTGCACCAAGAGACTCAACAAAATCATGTCTAGTTGACAGTGGCACACAAAGAGATCAAAGAACTCAATGAAGTGGAGGTCACTGTGCACACATTATTGATCAACTTAGTGGAGAAAATCTACATGTGAGTCCCCAATATAGCTATAGAAACTTCGGACCTCCCATCGCCAATTAAACTTAGTAGAGTAAAGGATATTTCGATGTTAAGGAATAGGATTTTAATTTGCATTCTTCCATCTGTGTTGCCCCACTTTCATGGTATGGTGACCAAAGACCCTAATGCATTTATTTTCAAAATTGATATTTTATTTAGAAGTTGTGATTATTGCAATGATGCTCGAAAATTAAAATTATTCCTTTCCACCCTCAAAGACTCAACCTTGTTTTGGTTTATGGGGATGGGAGGGAATACCATCAGAACTTGGGATGAGACGAGAACTTCTTTTCTTAGAAAATACCAAGAATATTGTAAGTCTAGTGACCCAAGGGAAGAAATTTTTAGGATGACACAAAAGGAAGATGAGAGCTTGGAGGATTGCCTAGAAATATTTTTGTATAATCTTTAGAGATCCAAATAGAACAAATTGAATATCGAAACTATAAGGACCATTTTCTTAAGAGGTACTTCAGATGATTCAATGAATGTACTAAATTTGATGGGGTCTGGAGATATTTCTCAATTAACTTTTGAAAAAATCTATGAAAGGTGCAGGAATCACTTTCAAAGCCAATAAAGATACGATAAGGGACCTCATGATTATTTTTCCAAAATTTGTAAATCTATATTAAATAGTGGTGTAAGTACTAGGGCAGAGTTAGGAATTTTTTTGGAAAAATTCAAGGCTAACATTCTTTGCACCCTCAATTTTCATATTGATACCTTGCAAATTAAGAAGAATAAGTAAGAACAAAATGCATCCTTTTCTATATTTTTCCCTAGGTGTAATAAAAGACATCCATTAAAAGAGTGCCCCTTAATAACATTGATATATGTGTTATTTGTATAGGTGGAAACTCGACCGAACATTGCCCTTATTTACCCAGACTAAAATAAATATACCAAGGAGGAAAGTAGACAAGATATAAACTATGCACCTTGGCACCAAAGAGGCCATGGAAGCCTCGTCCACCAGGTATGACATTGAATCCTACATTTTCAAATTCTTCATATTTCTTTGGACAACAATATTCACCTTGGAATCCCATAATGTCATGGCAAGAATGGCCCCATCAACAAAACCATCCTTGGAAACAAGGATGGAAAGGACCCAACTATGGAAAGGACTAAAAAATATTCACAATTTCCAACACAATTTCCTTCACAACCTTATCCAACACAAACTAAAAAATATTCACAATTTCCTTCACAGCCTTATTGAACACAAGCTCCACAACAAATTGTGTAGCCCCAAAAATTGTAACTTCCATCCATCCAACCTCCTACACCTACATATCTCCTTGTGAAACATATTCCTAATACCAATAATAAGGTAACTCAGCCCGCTTTTGGTGTCGAGCTACCATCTTTTCCCACCTATCTGGTCACACCAGTAGGACTACAAGACATCCACTTGTGATTGGGAAAAGTGCTTCAAAAACAATATCCATTCATCATTGAATAAGAATCAAAGGAGGCAAATCCCAATCCAACAACCAATGATGACACTTTTTTCATGAATAAGAAAAAAACTATAGATTCATAGCAACCTCTTTCCTCCAAAGAACATCCTTATCCAAAGAGGTTAAGCCTAAATAAACTTGTAGCTTTCTCTAAATATGACCTAATCACCGAACTTAATTTTTTTTTCATAATTTTTTTTTTCTACAATCCCTTAAAGACATACATATCTATGAAAAATAGTAAAGGAATTATGCTTAAAGAAGCTAGGAAGAAAGAAGAATGAAAAACCCACCATTCAATTTATTGGAAAATCGACAGACTTGATGTCTAGACAAATATTTGTAGATAAATATGTAGATCCTGGTAACCCCATTGTCTCTATATATATTAATTGGATATGTGTTATGAATACCTTAATTTACCTTGGAGCATCCTTTAACATCATGACCATACAAACCATGGAGCAATTAAATTTTCCTAACCTTCTTCCAACTCCCACCGTCCTTGAACTAGTTGATAGATCCAAGATAAAACCAAAGGGAGTATTAGATGATGTTATTGTCTCCTTGGATTCATGGGAGTACCTTTTAGACTTCATGTTCTTACAGCCCAAGTCTCCTTCTAGAGGACATATCGTCATCCTCGGTAGGACATGGCTTGCTATTGTAGATGCCTTTATAGGTTGTAGATCCAAAAACATTCATTTCACATGGGGATTCAGTGAAACAAGTGACCTTATACCCACATGAAAATCATCTCACTGAGATGCAAAACATTTTGTTGTATGATAATGAAGATAGTGACAAGAAATTTTTATAGATAGTATTTATAATAGATTAGGTAATGAACTTTAAAGGAGATATAGAGGAAAACCAAATCAACACCTTTCTCTACAATTTAGATTGTACACAAGGTTTCGATTTATTTTCTCTTTCACTAGATCATATTTTTGAAACAAATGTACATGAAACTAGTGATCTAACAACCCTATATTCATTATGCAATACTGTAGCAGTTGTTACACGTCAAAATTTCTCAACTGGATAAGTGTCGCATTGTCCCTATCAATCGTCGTAAGTGTCGCATCTTCCCTACAACTTTCGCAAGTGTTGCAAGTTGGTCACTAGTGTCGCAAATGATGTTCATACATAATGCCATGATAACGACACTAAGGAGGCACTTATAACATCTCACATGACTGATTTGAAGGAGGAGAACTGGTTTACTGGAGTAAAATAACTCTTGACACCTTAAAGGAACCCTGAAAAAAAGGTTTGGAGGGGGAACGCTCCCCTACTTCAGCTGCAAAAGCGCTGGCGCTACCCTATAATGCTTCAGGGAGCGTTATAACGCTCCCCAGCCCCTTTTGGAGGAGCGCTGCTCATCTTGAGAGAGTTGGCACTTCCCCAAGGCTTACCAATGAGTGCTACAACGCTCTGATGCCCCTTCTGAGGGAGCGCTCTCTATTCTGGGTCAGTTGTTAGCCTGTTGAGGAGAATGAGGAAAGGATCTTTCGAGATTAGAAGGTAGTTGTGCTCGAATTATTGGTTTCATCAAGATATCCCTGATCTAAGGAGAAGGTTCCCAAATTGTTCTAAAGATAAATCAAGAGGTTAATCCCCTCTTAACCTATATAAATAGGCTCTATGATGGTGGAAAGGGGGGAAGGAATTGAACATATGAAAACTATGATCTTGGAGGAAACTTACAGTCAGCCAAAGGAGAGTGATCAGTGAAGCTGCTGTTATCCAGGTTGTGGATCTTTCAGGCAAGGGTTAGACGAAGGGGACTTGATGAAGCTGTTGCATTCACATCTACGATTGTAAGTACTGCTATCGTTATTCTCATTAATATGACACGCTTGGCCTGTTTCTTTCTAGTTTGTGTCTGATGTTACATGAACTTGTCATTTATTGATAGATCTATTTTCAAGCTAATGTCAATAGAGTAGGAAGTGGTCGTATCTTGTTTTGTCCACAGAGCTCATCGAGGAGCAAAGGATTGGAGCGCAACTCGGAGCGTGCAGGGACAAACATCGATTAAGAGGTACTTATGTTATCCTTCCTTCTCATGTATTAGTTTAGATAGATTTTAAAGTAAGTCAGTGTCCATGTTAAGCATTTTTCTGTCTAGGGTTAAGGTCAAGCCTTAGAGGTGATCTACCTGTCCGCGGGGAGATTTTCCTACAACAGAAACTGGCGACTCCACTGGGGAGATAGCCTCAAATCGAAACCTCTTGTTTGGATTTTTCTCCTCATTGACCTTGTTCTGTCCCTTGATTGTTTCAGACCTGGTTCACCCCTCTTTTATTAGTTTCATGAGTTGATTGGCTCCTTACCTTATCACACTCAGCATACTTGTCAAGCTTGAATCTCAATTTTTGAAATTTTTTGACATTTCTGGGGATTTTAGACCCTCGCGCCCCTGTCCTAGTGTTAATAGAGCGTCAGCACTCCTGAAGGCTTTGCACAGAGCACTATAACGCTCCTTGCCCTTGGAAACAGAGCGCCAGCCTCCTTTTGGCTCAAAAAACCCTCCAGAACTGCCTTTTTCAGGGTTTGCCTCTGTGTCTCTTTTGCTGAGTGATCTTGTCAGTCAGTTTTTCTTCCTTTTTAGCCTTGACATATGTCTTTTTGAAGGATAAATACCTTGTTGATTGGATCTTGTAGCCTTCTTCGCCATTTTCATTGATTTTTCCCCTGTTGAGTGAAATTCGAAACCCATGCATTGTTTTTCCCTTCACATCAGCTGAGTAAAACCCGGGTGAAGGTCATCAAAGGCCTACAGACCTCTTTATCTTGATTTCAGTCGAGGTCATTGTTCTTCAACTCTTGCTTTTGGGTGTGAAGTTTGCTTCTTTCTTTGATTGTTTCTTTTCTTTCGCTTTTCGTTTTGATTGCTACGAAGGGTGTATTGTTTGTGTGACTTTTTCTTATGCTAGTTTGGTTTTCATTCATACCAAGAAGATAATTAGAAAAGATAAGAATTGTGTTGTATTGATCATCATCCATACGCAAACAATAAAAGATATCTTCATGATTGATTGAGCATATTAGAAGGCATTTAAAATTTCTGCATTACATCAGGATTTGATTGAGAAAAGAATTTTTTGAGGGCATTCCGTAGTTGTGCTTGTCAGTGAAAGAACTCTCTCTCTCCCTTAACTAGATGTTCATCGAAAGGAAATGACTGCTTATCATGTTCCATGCATTCTTTGGGTCTGAGTCATAATTCCATTTGTTTCACTTCCATGCACCCCTTTTGCGTAAAGAATAGCCATAAAAATCAACGCTAATTAAAAATTATCTAGAAATTTTTCTTTGTTAGGATCCTCCACCAACAGTAGAATAGGTGTAGTACTTTGGATTAGGCTGTGAGAAAAACTCTCCAAAGTTTTCAAAACAAACATTAGCATCCTGAGTTAGGGAGAGTAAATCTAGTTATCGTATAAGTCTGCCTGGGATCCCCCTCTCACACAGGAGTTATGCACGAAGTTGCATTCGGGTAAGCTACGGAGACTAACCCTCCGTGGTTTAACTGATTGTGGTGGTCGGATCGTATTATGGGGATCACTTTGAGGTAAATCCACAATTACTGCGTGGAAGCCTCTTAGTTGGTTTCGGGCTTGATACCCTGCCCGTACGTTTGGATCGAACTCTCTATTGTTCCTGCCCAGGGGCTGACTGGGAATTGGTAACCTTAGTGGCCATAATCTTTAGGTTCTTACACAAGGTGACGGTGATGGGAAGTCTCACTGTACCTAGAGCAGACATTGGTCAAACTCACTCGGGCTCCTTGGAGGGTAAATCCACAATTACTGTGTGGAAGCTTGCACCAAGGCGTAAGTCTGTTAAGAAGGTCACCATTGTAACTGTTCCACCCTATCCCCACCCCTTCTGGACTTGATCACGCGACGTTGGATTTCATCACCAACTAGTACGATCATCAAAAGAAGGTCCTGTTTGCTTGGTTGCGATTCTTATATTTTTTAGCGTGTGTTGTTTCTTTTTGCTAGTTGGCCATAGATTTCTTTCGTCGACTCTTTTCCGCCAACATCGACCTTCCACGACGCTCGCGGAGGCTACAGGGACTTCCTCCAGAAAATATGGAAGGAGACACCCCGTTACCCCCTCATTCTACGGAGCAATCTCCTCAACAGAGCGAGGTTCAAAACACTACAACTTCCCAGGAAGAAGTTCCCATTCCTTTGGAGAATTTTCGAATTGTCTCGGAATCTCCGGAAGCTTATCGCATTTCGGAGGGATACGAACGACAGATCCTCCACCTGAATTCCATTGGAGAATTCGTTATCATAAACCCTTCTGGCATTCCGGCCGGGTCTCCTCAAAACCCTTTACCCAATGACCCTTTTTGGACTGAGGACATTGTTCAGAGCCCACCACGCTTGGTGCGAGATCTTTAAGGAACAGGAGAAGGTGTCGATGCATCTTCTTCCTACACTGTACCCCCAAATCACTTCACCGGTACTACCACTTTTACAACCACACCAACCGTTGGTCTGAACATACCATTTGTTGGCCCAAGGCCTACTATTCCCCTCCAGACGGCCCATTCGACAATGGCCCCGCACATTTCGACTATCCCTGTCAGTAATGCGGTAGTTAATCAAGCCCCGATTGGCACACCTGTAACACCAAGACCTAATCTCCCTTTTGGATTTAGGGCACCGAACGCATCCGCTACCACCACTGCCCAAACCACTACTCAAATTGTCCCGGGAAGTTCCATACCTATTCAACAACCCGGAGGGACTGGCCTTGGTAGTCCTAACCCGATCGACAACATTGGTCAGTCATTGGCATCTAGCTTTCAGATCTTGGGAACTCTACCTCAAACTGGGGGGCATCCCCCCTTCGGAGGACAAATTTCATTCAGAGGGAACCCTAATGCTAGGGAGCATCCTCCCACCGGAGGACAAATTCCATTCGGGGGGCACCCTCATACTGGGGGGAAACCTCAAGTCGGAGTCCACCATCAACCACAACAACAAAATGTGTCTGTCGCACCCAATCCGTGGAGCGTCCCTTTTCAAGGAAATCTGCATGCCTCCACGGGACAAAATGTGACTGTCGCACCTAATCCATGGAATGTTCTTTTCTCAGGAAACCCACAATTCCTGGCATGACAAAATTCCCAGGCTCCGCAACAACCTCCTTATGGACAAATTCCCAACCCAACCCATAACCCTCAAAACCCATCCGGTTATCCTCCACTCACACATGCTTCTCAAAACACTTCAAATCCTATGTACCTTGGTCAAAACCAACCTCACATGAGAGGGCCCACGAGTTATAATTATCCACATAACCCAGTATTGGGCCCCACTGGTGTCCCTCTGCCACACTAGCATTACCCATAGGTTAACCGACAACTACCTTTTCTAGCCACCCTGGACCTTCCAGACTTGTCTCGGTTAACGAATGATCCCATTTATCATTCTCTGGTTTGGCCAGCCATTCCAGCAAAACTTCCCTCTGATATCCCAAAATTTGACGGAAAGTCCGGAGAAGACCCAAACAACCACATGATGACTTTCCATTTGTGGTGTTCATCCAACTCCCTCATGGACGACTCTATTTGCTTGCGTCTTTTCCAACGAACACTTACGGGTTCCGCAGCAAAATGGTACATTGAATTACCATGTGCATCTTTTCACGATTTCAACTCCCTCGCCATGTCCTTCCTCACACACTTCCAACTGCCCATTTGATACAAGACGGGTACTGAACTATTAACCTCCCTTCGTCAGACAACTTCCATACACATCTCCGATCATATCCATGAATGGAGACGATGACGAAGGCTAATCAAAGTGGTCATCCCCGACCAATTACTAGCGGAATGGTTCACGAAATCATTATTACCCCAAATCGCTCGTGATGTTGCCATGGGCGGTGTGGTCACCGAGGAAGAAGCCATCGCCCGAACTCAGTACTTAGACTTAGTCTATTCACAATCCAGTACTCTGTATGAGTTGATACCGAACACCACCCGTGCCACTAACGATCCATCCAAACCATCGACTGCTTCGCACGCGAATGGAGTTATTGGCTCCGTCAAAACTCTATCTACCACCCAGTCCACTGGAACGATTCAGCGGCCTGCTTCGACGGCTGCTCCCAGTTCGACTGCACCCTCTTCTACCCCCACCCAAACTCAGATCTATGATGTGAATGCGGTCCAATCAACCCCTTCACAACAACTGGGGGGCAAGAAAAAAGAAAGAAAAAAAACAAAGAAGAACAGTAACAACGAACAACCCAAGACCCAACCGCAAACCCCTGCTGCTGGAAAACAACCACAACAAAAACCGAAATTCCTATGTCTCATTTGTGGTGACAATCACTACACTTGAGATTGCCCACACCGCGATGAAGTGACTAAAATTTTCAAGGGAAATTCGCAACCCACTGTGCTTACTCAGCCTTTTCCGCAACAACAATCTTTGGTTGCACAAACCCCCATGCCGGGGGGTAGTTCCAACCAACCCCCTGATGATGCCTCGACAAGCGCACACATTTACATGTTTAACGGGGTTAATCTAACCACTCGTTCTGCGACATACGACATGCCAGTTAAACCCGACAAGTCGAAGACTGCTAATGGTTCTTCGCCAGATCCTTTACCATCCTCTGTTAATCCTTCGTCTGTCAGCCCTCCATCCGGGCCACTTCAGATTGAGAAACCTTCTTTTGACTCCATCTTACTCCCTCCTAAGAGCACCATTCGGAAATCCACTTTCAATCCTAATTCACGGGCTGCCCAAAATTACAATATTGTAGAAGATTTGGCCCAAGCCCCGTGTGCCATGTCTGCATTGGAAGTTCTACAACACTGTCCTAACCAATGTAGGATGCTCTTAGCTGCTATTGGTGCTTTCGATCCTGAGTCATCAAACTACATCACGTTTAACCTGGATGATCATCAACCGCGACTCTCCCACTAGCTAGCTTTCCAAATTGATGTTGTTGTTCACAATCAACAAATCCACCGAACTATCTTGGATGAGGGAGCCTCTACCTATGTCATATCTCTAGCCTGTTGGAAAGTCCTAAAATCACGAGCCCTTAACAAATCCCCTACGATGTTACGTGCTTTCGATGGACGAGGTTTCCATCCTCACGGATTACTGCAATCCCTCATCATTCAATTGGGCGGAAAAACTGTTACCGTTGATGTTGAGGTGGTCGATGCTCCCCTCGATTACAACCTCTTACTTGGAAGAAGTTGGTTCTACGCTATGACTGTTGTCGCCTCGTCGGTGTTTCGATGTGTACAATTCCCTCATCAAGGAAAAATTTTCACCGTCGATCAACTTGACTTCTGTACACCAGACGCTCTCATCCCTGCCACCAACAACATTCCTTTTTTGGGAGACCACCTAGTTACGTATGAAAGCGTTGGTGTTGTCTTACTGAAATATTCTATCCTTATGGGTACTTTCCCTACACCACTTCCACCCACTGCACACCACATTGTTGCCATCAACATGATTTCGACTATGCCTTATCAATCCTTGGAATCATCCGATCCTTGGATCGTACCTAGTCCTTTGGAATTCGATGTGCTCAAGGACACTATGCCACTTAGCCCAGCCGAAGCCGCATATGTAGCTATTCAATATGCCTCTCCCTCTCTCAACGATTCACATTCATTGGCACCTGATGCTTACTCGGTGCCCTCGTGGTTGTATTCCCTATCATCTATCATTGATTACATTTCCCACATTTTTCCTTCGGACGAATCTATTATGGAAATGCTTAGCATTGACGATTTGCCCTGGGATGACAACCACCATCGATCCTTTTTTCTTCTGCCTTTGGAAGAAGTGCAAGACATACGATCTGTCCTCCCCCCCCGATGTTACAGATGCTCCACAATCCCCTATCCTCACTCAAGATACTTTCTCTGAGGGGAACATGGGTAACATCTCTACTACAATCACAATTGACATTTCAGTCAAGGAAGGTGTTGTGGAAAACATTAATCTTGGTGCTAATTTCATGCCTGACGAAGTGGTTTCTTACACCGCTTTGTTCAAAGAATTCCGCGATGTCTTCGCATGGATCTACGAGGAAATTCCAGGGATTGACCCTTCAATCGTCATACACTAAATCAAGACTTACCCTGACACAAAACCAGTTCGACAGAAACTCCGCCCGGTCCATCCCAAGAAAATGGCAGTTATAAAGGCAGAAGTTGAAAAACTTCTCAAATCTGGCTTCATCTATCCCATCCCTTTGACGGAATGGGTCTCCAACCTTGTTCCGGTTGCCAAGAAACAAGGGACCATCCGCGTTTGCGTAGATTATCGTGATCTCAACAAAGCGTGTCCCAAGGATAACTACCCTACACCTTTTATCGATCAAATCATCGATAATTGCGCGGGAAGCGTAATCTTCTCTTTCATGGATGGCTTTTCTGGATATAACCAGATTGAAATCTTACCTGCTGATCAACATAAGATAGCTTTCATCTACCCTTGGGGAACTTTCGCCTACCGAAAGCTACCTTTTGGCCTTAAAAATGCTGGTGCTACTTTCCAGTGAGCCATGTCATACGCTTTCCACAACATCAAACATATCGCAGACCCTTACCTCGAAGATTTACCCGCCCATTCATCCAACCGACCTGACCACATTGGCCACCTGCGGGCAATTTTTCTCCGATGTTGTTTCTATCGTATTCGTCTGAACCCACATAAATGCATTTTTGCTGTCGAATCCGGCCGACTCCTCGGTTTCATCGTCTCTAAAGACGGGATCAGGGTGGATCCCTTAAAGATCAAGGCCATCCTAGCCTTACCCCCACCTACCAACTTAACCCAACTCTAGAGTTTGCAAGGCAAAGCAAACTTTCTCCATCGTTTCATCTGCAATTATGCCGAGATCACTAAAGGATTTATGCGACTACTGCAAAAGAATGTCCCTTTTATCTGGGATGACCCTGCCCAACGGTCATTCGACGCTCTCAAGCACGCTTTGACCCACGCTCCTTTGTTACATCCTCCCGAATATACAAAGGATTATATCCTCTACTTGGCCGCTTCTACTTCCACCATTGCGATGGTGTTAGTTCAAGAGGACTCTAACGACGAAGAACACGTGATTTATTATCTGAGAAAGAGTTTATCCGGACCCGAACTCAGATATTCGCATGTTGAGAAACTGTCTATGGCAGCCGTCATTGCTGTCCAAATATTCCGCCACTACATCTTATTACTCACCACCACAGTAATCGCAGACTCCAGCCCCATGTACCACGTCCTGACGCGTCAAGTACTTGGGGGAAAATATTCAAAATGGATCATTATTCTCCAAGAATTCGATCTCGAGTTTACGAAGGCTAAAGCCAAAAAATCCCTGGTGTTTGCCGAGCTCATCTGTGCTCTCCCTCCTGCCGATGAAAACATTGAACCTAGAGATTCTCTCCCCGATGAATCTCTCTTCCTCATCAGAACTTCTGACCCTTGGTACGGAGACATTCTCCTCTACCTTGAAACTCAACGTTTTCAGCCCAACATCTCTCGCGAAGAGCGTCGACGCATCCATCACCACTCTCACCGTTATCTCATCCTCGGCGACACTTTGTATCGTCATGGTATTGACACCATTCTTCGGCGATGTATGATTCACGAAGAGGCTGAACGCATTTTGAACGATTGTCACCTTGGCGCCTGTGGTGGTCACCTTTCCGGGATGGCCACAGCCCAAAAAATCCTACGTGCCGGCTACTTTTGGCCCTCGATTTTCAAAGATTGCATCGAGGCCGTCAAAAAATACCCACCCTGCCAAATCTTCAACAAGAAGGCACGCACCCACCCTACTGCGCTGCACCCCATTATTGTCATCAGCCCCTTTTCCAAATGGGGTATCAATTTCATGTAGTGTAAGCCTACCTCATCCGGGGGGCACGGTTACATCATCGTCGCCGTCGACTATTTCACAAAATGGGCCGAGGCTATGCCTACCTTCCTGAATGATGGTCGTACTGCAGCTCTATTCCTCTTCAACCACATCATTACTCGTTTTGGTGTACCACATGCCATTATCACCGACCATGGTGCACACTTCAAAAACCAGATGATGAGCTAGTTACACGTCAAATTGGGTTTTCACCATGAAAACTCATCCCCTTACTAACCTCAAGCAAATGGACAAGTTGAGGCTATCAACAAAGTCCTAAAAACCATGATCCAATGCATGGTAGGGGAAAACAAGACATCGTGGCATTTACAACTTTTTTCCGCTCTCTAGGCCTATCGCACATCTGTGAAAACCTCAACTGGATTCACTCCTTTCCAGTTGGTCTATGGCATTGAGGTTGTCCTACCAATCGAGTGTGAAATTCCATCACTCAAATTGAAAGTAGAACTCCCACCCCATACTTCTGCGGAAGAAGAACGATTCTTGTATCTATCCAAACTGGACGAAACACACCATGATGTTGCTCTCATTAATGAGGCACATCAGAAGCGAATTAAGATTCAATATGACAAATCCGTCCAACCTTGAGCCTTTGCAGAAGGCGACTTAGTCCTCGTTTATGACCAAGCACATGATAAATTGGGAACAGGAAAGTTAGAACCTATGTGGCACGGTCCTTACATCGTGAAGCGTGTTTTACACAGAGGTGCTTACGAACTAGTAGATCATGATGGAATTTCCCTGGGAGAGCCCCGAAATGGGCTTTACCTCAAAAAGTACTATGCCTAGATCACCTAGCATCTGTACTTTGTACATTATTGTATTTTATTTTGGTGTGTCTTTTCTTTCGCGTGCTCGAGTCTTTACCGTTTCCACTCATGACTGTGCCTGTGTTTTCATGCACAGATGATGTCTGCCTTTCCTATATTTTTTGGGTTTGCGGATGGCGCCAGCCGACATACCCAGAACATTGCTTTGGCAGCATGGGTTATTTATCAGTTCGACGAGGTGGTGAGCTCAGGAGGCATCTTTTTACGGCCAGCAACCAACAATATGGCAGAATACCACACTGTCATTGGACTGCTAACCCAAGCATCCTCCCTAGGTATCTCTCGTATCATCATTCACTTAGACTCCCAACTCGTGGTTTATCAACTCAACCACATCTACACTATATGTAGTCCTATCCTGCTACGTCTACACTTGCAAGTTCGTCGTCTTGAACGAATATTCGATTACATTGAATATAGACACATTCCGAGAGAACTTAATAGTGTTTCAGATTCATTAGCTAATTATATCATGGATCGGTATTTAGCCCACAGATAAGATTCAAGGAAAGAAAAAACTGTACATTACATGTAAATTAAAAC
>ML802670.1:16265-68676 GCA_009831015.1 Picea engelmannii | reverse complement strand
AAATAAGAAGCTCAAATCAGGTGACTAGGCTCTCCTTTTCGATTCCAAGTTTAAAATATTCAAAGGAAAGTTTTCCACCCATTGGTTGGGGCCTTATGAAATAGATACAATTTTTGAAATGGATCAGTATGGATTAATAAAATTGATGAAGATCAAGTCTCCTTTCTAGTAAATGGTCACAAATTGAGTTTGTATCACAAACATATGTCCAAAGATGATTTTATTGCAGATGTACTTCAAAAAAATGAGATGGAAGTGGTAAATGAGGAGGGAAACCTTCCCACTCCTACTCCTCATTCTTGATTTTCTCTCCCATTTTACTTAATATAACAAAAATATAAAAGTAAAAATATATAAAAAGAAAAGGTAAAGATAAAAATAATCCTAGTTGTGAAAACCAATCCTTCGGCACAACCATGCATAATTTTTGTTTGAAAACTGGATTTTCGAAAGACATAGTTCACATTTATGCATCATGTTGTCAATTTAGTTTTTCAAATTATGGTTCCTCAAAATAATTTTTGTTTCATGCTCGTGTTAGATGATGTGGGATTCATTAAGGCCCTTCTTCTAATAAGTCTTTTTCTATCGACTTCAACACATTATCTAGGTTTGAGACTTGATATTTCCACAGTACCTTGGAGCGTGCATGCATTAATGGTAGGTTTCCTCACTAACGATAGTGAGAATACACCAATGTCTCGTGATTTCCATGCTTTTCAAGTGACTCGACTCCAAATCATCCATTTGTACCTTTCAAAGTGCACTATGGTACGTTGACACTCATTGACATCAATGGTGAGTTGTCTCACGTTGGTTAATGACATACATCAATGGCAGGTAATCCAATGAATTTTTTTGATGTTTGAATTTGACACATTCATTCACATGGAAAAAATTGTACCACATGTTCAGAATGCTTGAAGATTTTATGATTTCATCTTTTGTACAATTGTTGTAGCCTTTTGATTTTGTTTGCAAATAAAAGGGGCATATCGATTATTGGAGCAAGCAAAGAAGATAATTTCAAAAAGTGAAAGTCTATGTGAGATTGTTTCATCCTTACAAAAGACTACCTTGTTATAGAGCTTGAGATAATTTCCCCTATTTATTCATCCATACAACTATCCATTTTTCCCAATGCATTTACATTTTTTAGGGGTTCATCCCCTCCTCTTCAGGGATTCATCCCCTCCTCTTAAAAGTTCATCATTTAGTACCAACAAGATCATTTCAGACATCCATAGAGAATCTACAGTCTTTCCTATAGAAGATCATCATTTTCATATTTCCATAAGCATATCCATTATATTCAATATATTTCTTTCCTCATTCACCAAATAATCATTGTGTGTCTTTCTCAAATCATTGTCTATCCACAAAGGAAGTTGGGTAAGAAATCTCTATTTCTAGGTCATCATATAACTTAGGAATTCATGCACATTGAACTCTTGAACCTCTTTCTCTTCGCACTTCACTTCCTTATTCCTTTTTCATTTCATTTTAATCTCCCTTTATTATTTCACCATTACCCTCTTCCCTTTGTCATCGTTAAACTTTGAGTAACCCTAGGATAAGATAGATACGTTCCACTCAAGACTTATATTGTATTTTAGATTAAAGAAAAAACATTATTCCTATTTTTCTCAGCTTGTATTCATCACGAGGAACAAAAAACCTAGTTATACCCTTAAGCTTTGTTCCTCCCTACCTTACAAAAGTAAAAAGATAAAAAAGAAAATATACATATTAAGAAAAAATAATTTTGAAAAATAAGGAAAGAAACAATTATATCATACAAGGAAATGAAGACTACACATTATGATACGGATAATGTTCATTCATTCATACCTTTGTTACATGAGGGCATGCAAAGAATTCAGTGTGGGATCGATTTTGAGCCCTGGTTTCACCATAATTACGATGATACTTTAAGTTCACTATTACCCCATTTACCATCCATTCTCATTCTTTTATCATTCACATTACCACATATAATCCATTTTTCATTATAGGATCTTGGAGAGGCATGTGATTATTAAAATCAATGATTTTCAATGTTACGATGATCACTTGGGGTATATTTTGTATTTTTCTAATTTCTTTTTTTGGTCCATATATACTTATAAAATCTTGCAAGAAATCCGATAGAGAACTACCACCTATAGGAAATCAAGTAGTGAACAACCACTTACAAGAATTATGATAGCCATCATCACCTACAGGAAATATGGCAGTGCATCCATGTTTCTGGTAGTTTCTCCTCGTGAGGAGAAAACAAAGATATGGGTTTTGGGGGGGGGAATTGGCGTCGATCTTCCATGTTTCTTAAACAAAACCCGTGTGTTACCAATGAAATTCACCCTTAGACTGGTAGAAGGGTAATCCCAGTACCCATTTAAATATTAGAAGTAAATGATAGACTTTTAAATCAATGGTGTATCTGACTGATAAGGATTGAAACTCACTTCAATTACACCAAGTTTACAGAGACCATGTTCTAGAAAAAAGGGCTAAAACAACCTCTAATATTCAACATACATGTTTAAGCATGAACATAAATAAGAAGTATGGAAAAACATGAAATAAATAGGCCAATCCTCACATATAGTTTGGAATGATATATTATTGGGTTAGTTCTCGCACTTATTTCCTCTTCTTGAGTTGACCCAGGTTCAAATCTGAACAAGTTTCCAACAAAACCATATAAAACTATCGACCCTCCTAGTAAACCAGAAGGAAACGTTGCGCACAAAGCACACAACACAGTATCACCCAAGATATCTCTATGGGTGACTACAATGCTCAAGTGCTTGCAGTCTAGGAAGGAGGAGGGATCTGGGAGTATATTCTTTCTTTTCTTTATGGATTAAAATTGTTACTGATTCAAGTATTCCTAAGATTCATTCACCTTTAGCCTCATGCATGCATGCTAATACATCTAGCTATTCATTCATTCATAAACTAATCATTGACTTAAATTAACATTCAATAAAACATCACATAGAACACAAGTTTTACCGTGGTTCACCCCCTCCTGGGCTATGTCCACAAAGGTTTGGATTCTCTATTTTTTATTTAGTCTGCTGCAAAATATGGAGTTGTGTGCATTACATATTCAATCATACAATCATGATGAGGTTAAGGGACCTCTGTGAGGTGGACTAGATCACACCAGGCTCCTCATATTGTGACCTAACCCTCCAAATTTAGCTTACTTGACTCTTCTACCACCTTCTTACAATCATAATTTCATAGTAACCATTATCAATTCCCTGCACTTCTAACCTAGACCTCCTAGGTTCTTATTTATACTATTTTACAAGCTTATGGTTGTTACAATATTTATCAAAAACCCTAAACCTATCATGGTTGGGATTGCCTACCTACGCGCCTCGTTATTTTTCCTCTTGCATGTTGTGTTTCCTTCTTTTTTTTCATTCTACTTTCTTCCCATATATTGCGCGCAATCCAAAATTAAGTCTTCTTTCCAAAATTAGGTATTTCCCAAAATGGACCTTTTCTCCAAAATTATGTCTGCACCCAAAATAGCCTTCCTTCTCAAAATAGGCATGTGCCCAACATGCCCCCAGCAATGACATGTGGCTCGTCCCGAGCAACTCAAGTGGTGCGTGCTCTTTGAACTTCCCTTTCCAAATTGTGGAACGTTTCTTCTAGTTCCTTTTATTTTTCTCTCATCTGCACAACTTTACTTGTTAGCACCTCTATTGTCTTTGTTGTTATCTCCTCCTGCATTAATGTTGCACTCTTTGTTTGTGCTTGTGCTCTACTTGTCTTCTCTTCCTTTAACTATGCAATCATCTATGTTGCTTGTTCTTGGAGGGGTTCCAATTCGGCTTGTCTTTATTGCTTCTGTGTATGCATTGTTTTCAACTCTGTTTTCATAATTTTCATTTCTTGAGTGCCCTTCAAGCACTCTGTGATGCTCATTGTTTTCTGTCATTATTTTAGCTCTTGTATGGTAGTGTTGATTCTCTCATCTTCATGGTCCCATTGTTGGACATTTTTGTCTTCTTCCAGGATAGTCCATATATGTGTTGTTCTGTCAAAAAACTCTTCTACTTCCCTTGATTTTGTCTCCATCTCAGTGATCTGGAGTGGCGATTGGTGTTCTCTTTGCTCTCGAACTTCGGGAAGAGTCCTAGGATTGAGCATTCTTTAAGCTCCTCAATGTTATGCTCATATTTATCAATTGTTTGTGAGATAATGTTGATATTCTCCTCTGCACTCCTCTCAGGTGCTTGCACGTTGTCTGGGATGTGATCATAAACCGTTGTTAATCCTCATTCTAATTTATCTATGCATTCTTTCTCCTCCTCTTTCTCCGAGGTAAGTTGGTCGCATGTGATTTGTATCATTTCAGTGAGCCCTCTACCCACCACCAAGTTTGTTGCATCCACATCGGCCCTGGACTGCACCTCTTGCATTACGCTGGCCTGGAGTCTGTACAGTGCCTTGGAGGGTATTTGTGCCATGACAACTTCAAATTTCTCCACATCCCCAATGGATTTCTGCGCAGTCGCCTAATTCATTTTGATCATTTGGCGCATGACTATAAAAGTCTCCCTACCTTGGACTACCAACTACATTGTCTCCTCTCTTTCTTTATGCACAGGTGGCCACTGTGTCTTTTCCTATTGCCACGTTGTGGTTTGTGGTCCTTCTTGGCTCCATAGTTTTTATAGATTCTCATGGACCTCTATGAGCTTGGCCATGATCTCTTCTCTCTGTGCCTCTACAATACAGACCATTTATTCCCCCCTTGTTACACATTATTTCGTCACCCCTATGACCGTTAATGATGTAAACTTATCCTTTGTATTTAGAAGGATCAGTGGCCCAAATTCCTGAAGAAAGAAGGAAGAAGAACTTTTCCTGAGAGAAGAAATTGAATTCTCCTTTGTAAAAACCTTATTAAGGAAGGTCATTGCAAGCTCCACTATATATAGGGTGCAATGATTTCTTATTATTGCCCCTTGCTCTAAATATAGGCTGCGACGTCTCCACAGGCTACACTATACTTAGGGTGCGACGATTTTTTGTACGTGGGAAAAACGAGCATCTTCGCAATGCTTCTAGAAGGAGAAGCTTCTATGGTGAGGTGGCTTCCGATTGGTTTGGATCTTACTCGCTTTTCTGATTTAGTGGGATCATATTAACCTCCTCGCCTTATCCTCTTCAACTTATAAAAGGAGAGGAGCTCTCATGGGAAAAGCTAGATTGGATTGAGATTGGAAATTTGGCTTGAGATTGTTAGCTTGGTTAGAGTGACTTTGAGCTTTGTTTTGTCAAGATAGATTGTGAGTGACTTTCAGATCTATAGTCATAGAATCTGTGGATCGGAAGTGTGTGGGAAGGAAGGAACTATTGGAAAGGACCTTACAACATCAAGGCTTTGGTTGTAATCTCTCTTTCTATTATTTAATATAGATCCACTTTTCTTTCCTATATGAATCTTATTTGTCCATATTGTATGATTCCTTGATCACATACATAGTTTCATATCAAGTACGCTTTGTTATTATTGTCTTTGTTGGCTTGTGTTCCTTTGCAGATATTTCTCCATAAGCCTTACGACGAAGCTTGGATTGCATTGACAAATTTGGATCTTCGATATTTAAAAGGTATGTTCTAGATCCATTTCTCATTTGATAATTGAAATCTAAGAAAAGAGTAGTGTATTGCCTTGTTTTGTTCTAGTTTCGTAGTGAAGCTAGGGGGATTGATTTGTGTCTGCACTTAACAATTAGCCCAATAACAAAATTGGTGACCGTACTGGGGAACATAGTGTTTTCCTAGATTTTCCTTCTTTCTTTCTTTGATTTCTTGTGTTCTATTTTCCGAGTCACTGGGAGATCCAATTTGACTCTCTAACTGTTAAAATTCACTAGAAAAACTTTCTTTCTTTTTATTTTTTCCATTTTTTCTTTGATTGTCGCACCCTACATTGAGAGACAGTGCGACAATCTAGGATTGATGCACCCTACCCATTTGAAATAGTGCAATGTCCTCATGCTGTATTTGTTCTCTATCCTGTAATGATCAAGGATTGTCGCTCTGTGTTAGTCTACAACCTGCGACGATTATGAAAAAAAATGATTTTTGATGGTTTTTCTTGCCTGTATCTTAGATATGGTTTTGGGGTGATTTGTTGGATCTGATTACAGTGTGCTTGACAGCTTTGAATCTACTTTTAGCCTTCTTTTCTTTGTTTTAGCTTGTTTCCTTTTGAAAAATTTGATCTCTTGCTTTGAGTGTCTTTCAGTTACAAGGCATTGTTTTTTCTTTAGAATTGTTTGGTGAAAGAACTTCTTTTTCTTTTGTTGAATAGTTCATGTTAAAAGAGAAAATTTGTTTGGGTTTCTTTGATTTATAGAGATTTGCTATTGCTTTCAGCTATCTTTGAAAAAAAAAAAAAAATTTCTTGCTTTGCATTAGGTTGGGGGCATCTTTGCATTTGAAGTAGTGAAATTGCATGATTGAATCGTGTATTCGTGTACAGTCTCTTAGGCTCATTTCTTGAAGATTTTGATATATATGAGTTTAATAAAATTTATGGGACATTGTGCATCTGGGAATGATAAATGTTTTCTCCTTCTCATAATATAGCATTCATCGAAGTGAAATATTTGCATTCTCATTTCTTTGCATTGTTTAGAGTTGGTCAAAACATCATTTAGTCGACACCATTTTTTCCTCTTGAGTAACAACAGCCTTAAAAATAAAGCGCTTCTAAAAATTGATTAGACATTTTTATATTTTCTGGTAGCAAACCTACATTAGATTAGTTGTAGGTATTTGGAATAGGTGTGAAAGATAACTTTCCAAAGCTGTAAACAAACATAGTATCTTGTGATAGGGAGAGTTCAAACCCAATTGCTAGATTTTGTCCTTGGAAACCCTTCTAACACAAGGGTCAATCACGAGGTCTCATTAGGACCGGCAGAGTTACTCACCCTGCTTTGTTAGTCTTAGTGTAGAGATTACGTGTATTATTGGGTATCACTTGAGAGTATACCCACGATTATGTGTGGGAGCTCTTCGAGTTGATTTCAGGATTAGATACTATGCCTTTGCGCATGGATCGAACTGTCAACTGTTTCCACAGGAATCATTGTCATAATTGGTAACCTTAGTGGCCTATCTCTTTAGGGTATTTACACGAGGTGACTATGGAGGGGCAAGTCTTCACGGTACCTGGAATCAACTTTGGCCAAACTCACTTGGGCTCCTTGGAGGGTATCCCCATGATTATGTGTGGGAGATAGCACCAAGACATAAGTCTGTTAAGAAGGCCATCAATGTAAGTTTTCCACCCACTCTATCTTAGCCCCTTCTTATATTGTCCTTGCAACGTTGGCTTTCATCACCAACTAGTGTGTTTATTGTGAGAAGGTTTTGTTTGCTTGTTTGCTTCCTAGATTTTTAGCGTGTGTTGCTGGTTTTCCCTGGCAAACTCTAGGTTGGATTTGTGTTTAATGGCGTCAATTCTCAGCATGACCAATGAAGGAACCCATTTTCCAAGGGAACCTTTTGTTTTTCCTTCTTACGAAAACATTGGTCCTCCTCGCATCGCTACTTTGAGCCTTCCAGGTCTCTCAATTAGATTACCGGTATGGTTGTTTTCCACTCAGGTAATCCCGAATGCAGCAATTGATTCGGTTGTAAGCACTTCCCCCCAAGAACATTAACCTCATGTTGATCCTTCGCCTTCTTCACCAGTAAGATATTCTTCACCTTATTCAATTTCAAGGTCTTCTTTCGTTTCATCTTCTTCGCCTAGTGAAAGCTTTGAAACTAGTAACCTAGTGGATAAGAAACAAAGGAAAAGGAAGAATAAGAAGAAGAAAAATAAGAAAGGGTATAAACCTCTAACCATTGATGGACATGTTGGAAAGAAACCAGTTACTGTTAATCATGTTGGGAGTGTTGATGATGCCAAGATCACCCAAATGACCCATAAGCCCAAGTACCCTTGCAGACTTTGTAAGGGTAGCCATATTCTTAAGGATTGCCCTGGTATATCCAAGGTTATAGAATCATGGTCTACACACCCTCGCCAACCAATGTCATCAACCTCTAAACAACATGTTGATGACCTCCCATCAACTAGTCAAGATATCATTGGAAAGAAGAAAAGTAGAGTCAAGTTCTTGTGTATGTTATGCAAAGGGAGTCATCTAACTCACCTTTTCCCTCGAATGGATGAAGCCTCAAAATTACTGGAAGACATGATTGTTTCACAGCCTCACCTTCCAGCTGCTTACCGTAAGATTTCTCTCGACCCCCCTGTAGTTGATGGAATGATCAATCAGGTCCCTTCATCGATCATTTTGGTTGATCATATAGTCAATATGGTCACGTCCTTAGTTGATACTATTGACAAAGTGGTTGATCTGATCCCATCATCGGTTGATCCCACTCTCTCGTTAGAGATTGTCACCTAAGTAGTTGATCCATTTCTAGTTGTCAACCCCATTCTCCCCTTAGAGAATGCGACCCAAGTGGTTGATCTGATCTCTTCATTGATCGATCCTACTCTCCCGCTAGAGAGTAAACTTGATGCTTGTCAAGTTTTTCTTGTTGATACATAATCTAGCGTGCTAGGGGGCATTCCTCCTTCTCCCATGGAACCTCCTCCAAGTAATGAGGACATCCTTTTTTATTGGGGTGCGCTAACTTGACCGCGTCTTCCCTCTCACATTCCTTTCAATATTATAGTATAGGTTCTTGGTCGGGACGTTCCTCAAACGTTGATAGACGAAGATGTGTCCATTAGTATTTTGTCCTCAATTACTTGAAAAGCTTTGGGTTATCATCAACTTGTGTCGGTTATGCAGAATCTGTTAGCTTTTAACATAAGAGCTAGTCACCCTTTAGGAGTCCTTCCTCAGTTTCCAGTAGCTTTGGGAGGGAAAAATATATTTATTGACGTCATGGTAGTCCAAGACCCCTTGGATTTTGATTTACTCCTTGGGAGAGATTATGTTTATGCCATGAAATCTATTGTGTCCACTCTTTTTTGTGTGATATATGTCCCTCACAATGGAAGAATTGTGACTATTGATCAACTTTCATTTCTTGGCCCTAACTTGACCTTCAACTCAATGACTTCCCTAAACGGTTCGTATATGCAATCAGTATCACCCCTGCCACAGGTCAATTATGTGGCATTGTCTCGCATGCCTTCAGCTGCCAATGCAAATGAGCCTTTCATTGTGAGCTCAGTCTCTTATGACTTGGATCCAATAGTTGACATGGTGATATCTTCGATCGGGCTTTTAGAACTTGATCTCCTTACCCTTGTCGCGACCCTCGAAATGTGTTCCTTCCAGAGTGTTTTTCTTCCGTCCAGTGAAGATCTCTTGGAAGCCATGTCTGATTTTTGTCCCTTGACATGGTGTCCTTCCGAAGCATTGTCCTCTTGGAAGCCGTGGTAAAAAAGAGAGTCTTTTGAGCATGTTTTTTTAATTTCAATCTCATTAAAAATTGAAACCATCTTTGAGCATGGTTTTTTGATTTCAATCTCATTAAAAAATGAAACCAGCTATGAGCATGGTTTTTTGATTTCAAGCTCATTAAAAATGAAACCAGCTATGAGCATGGTTTTCTGATTTCAAGCTCATTAAAAAATGAAGCCAACTTTGAGAATAGTTTTATGATTTCAAGATCGTTAAAAAATGAAAACAATTGTGAGGATAGTTTTGTGTCTATGTGGCAACCTCGTTAAAAAATGAAACAAAGGTCACGAGGATAGTTTTGTGTCTTTGTTGAAAGCTCGTTAAAAAATGAAATAGAGGTTGTGAGGATAGTTTTGTGTCTCTGTAGAAACCTTGTTAAAAAATGGAACAAATCTTATGAGTATAGTTCATGTTTCTGTGTCAAGCTCGTTACAAAATGAAACGAGGTATGGGGATTGAACCTAGATTCTTGAGCATATTTCTTATTCCTGTGTCAAACTCATTAAAAAATGAAACAGATTTTTTCCCCCTCTTTGTTTGAGTCAAGTCCTTCATCTAGTATTTGAAGCTTCATTTCATTCTCCTTTGCAGTTGGAAGAAATGAAGCTTGGGGGGGATTTACTTCCAACCTCTAGCTTCTTAAGTTGGGGGCTAAGTACCAACCATCCCTATGTAATGCGTTGGGAAGTGGCAAGCATATTTTTTACTTTGGTTCAATCTTGTGTAAAAATGAAACTTCCTACCTCAAGTATAGTTTCCTCCGGTTCATGCTTGTGTAAAAATGAAACCAGGTCTAAGCATAGTTATGTTTAGTTTTAAGCTTGTGTAAAAATAAAATCTATCCCAATCATAGTTTTGTTTTGTATTAATCTTGCGTAAAAATGAAAACAATCCCGAGCTTAGTCTTTGTTCCTTCTCATGCTCATAAATACCTGAGAATCCAACCAAGTAAACTTTTATCACTTTTTCGTACTCGTAAAGGTTATATGAAAAAGGAACCCCCTGGAGTTCCCTTTAAGCTCTTTTCATACTCTCTAAATATGAAAATATTTCCGAGCAATATTGTTCTTTTCACACTCGTTAAAGTATTTGAAGAAAACGTCTAGTGAGCAGTATTTTATCTCTTTTTCAGTCTCATCAGACTACTTTATGAAAAAGGACATTTTGAAGTTCTCTTTAAGTGTTTTTCAGACTCTCTAAACATAAAAAACCCGTGAGTTTTCTTTCTTTGGACTCGTAAAACAAACATCAAAAGGCCCATATGGGACCGAACCACTCCTTCCAAGGGTTTGTTTTAAATATTCTAAGGGACTCATCTGAAGGATGATCTTACAGTTCAAGCATATGTTATCCTCCTCAAGCTTGTGTAAAAATAAAGAGGTACTCACCAGAAATGGTGGGGGGGGGGATTGGGAAAGAAATGTATCTAAACATGTATTCTCTAGAAGAGTCACTTTTGAACATGACACCCTTTCACTCGCTTTGTGTTTAGGTTGGAAAATCTTCTTGTATCTTGATCATACTCCTTTATAAGATTACAAATTGGTCTGTGATCCCTGTTGTTGAGTCAGTTTCTCCAAGCCAGTTGTCGTTTCATCAATATGTTCAAAGAGAAGTTCAACCCAGAAAGCCTTCCATTGCATCGACCATTTCTACAGTCCTTAAGCCCTCTATTTTGTTGACCATCCCTGAGTCAATCCTGAATCACTTATTACATTGATCTAATTCAAATATTTTTACCTGTTTCCTGTCATTGATGGGGGATACATTAAGGCCCTCCTGTGACGAGTCTTTTCTTGTCGACTTCAAATCATTATCCAAGAATTAGACTTAGAAACTAATTGGTACCTTGGAACTTGCATGCCTCAATGGCAAGTTTCTTCACTTTTGACAATGGGTCTTCATTATTGACCCCCGATCGGGAGATTCCATCGAGTGTTCGACTTCCTCTCATTGATTCACATTCATTGGATTGTACTAGAGTACCTTGGGATTCATTGACATTAATGGTGATTTCCCTCATACTTGTTAACGGTATTCATTAATGACAGGTAATCAAGTGGTTTCTACCATGTTTGACTTCAGCACATGTATTCACATGGTTAGATTTGTACTATAGAGTGGTGGATATGAAGACCTTGAATCTTTTCAGATAGTTTTAGGTTGCGTTGGAATTTATTCAGATTTTAATGTTGCATAGATCCATTGTGTATGTCTCATGGCTATGTTCAAATTTGAGTCTTTAACACATACATCCACAGTGTATTTTTGGTGGTTATGTTCAGATTTGAGTCATAATGGCATGGATCCATAGTGTATGTTTGGTGGCCATGACCTGTCTTACTTGACATGGATATTTGCATGTCGGAATTTATGCTTTGAGTCATTTTTATTCTGAGTATGGGAATGCCTACCTCAGTGATGATAAATTATTGTACTGTATTTTTTTGTTTGTTGGCAGGTTTTCGACTGACTGTTCCTTGTTCCCTACACACACTCAACAAAGTATTTCAGTTATCACTCTGTTATAACTTCATACTTTGGGGGGCTCTCTATTACACATTATTTTATTCACCCCTATGATCGTTAATTATGTAAACCTATCCTTTGTCTTTAGAAGGATCAATGGCCCAAATTCCTCAAGAAAGAAGGGAGAAGAACTTTTCCTGAGAGAAGAAATTGTATTTTCCTTTGTAAAAACCCTATTAATGAAGGTTGTCATAGGCTGCACTATATATAGGGTGCAACGTTTCCTGATCATCACCCCCTTCTCTAAAGCTAGGCTGCGATGTCTCCATAGGCTACACTATACTTAGGGTGTGACGATTTTCGTATGTGGGAAAAATGAGCATCTTCTCGATGCTTCTAGAAGGATAATATTCTATGGTGAGGTGGCCTTCGATCGGTTTAGATATTACTCGCTTTTATGATTTAGTGGGATCATCCTAACCTCCTCACCTTATCCTCTTCAGCTTATAAAAGGATAGGAGCTCTCATGGAAAAAGTTAGATTGGATTGAGATTGGAAATTTGGCTTGAGATTGTTAACTTAGTTAGAGTGGATTTGAGCTTTGCTTTGTCAAGATAGATTGTGAGTGACTTTCAGATCTATAGGCACAGAATCTATGGATCAGAAGTGTGTGGGAAGCAAGGAACTGTTGGAGGGGACCTTACAACATCAAGGCTTTGGTTGTAATCTATCTTTATATTATTTAATACATATGTACTTTTCTTTCCTATATGAATCTTATTTGTCCATATTGTATGATTCCTTGATCACATACATAGTTTCATATCAAGTAGGCTCTGTTATTCTTGTCTTCACTGGCTTGTGTTCCTTTGCAAATATTTCTCCATAATCCTTACGATGGATATTGGATTGCATTGATGAAGTTGGATATTCGATATTTAAAAGCTATTTTCTAGATCCATTTCTCATTTGATAATTGAAATCTAAGGAAAGAGTAGTGTACTATCTTGTTTTGTTCTAGTTTCGTAGTGAATCTAGGGGGATTGATTTGTGTCCACACTTAACAATTATCCCGATAACAAGTGTATTGTATTGTTTTGTTCTAGTTTCATAGTGAAGCTAGGGGGATTCATTTCTTTCCTCACTTAACAATTAGCCTGATAACATCCCTATCTTGGACCTTGTCCGCGACTAGCTCTACATCATCCTCTGTCAGGGTGATGATTAGGTCTTATGTGTCATACTTCATTTTCTTTCGTACCTATTTTTCCTGCGCTGGCTTCCTTATTGTTTATGACGGTTTCACCCCACTTTTTGTACCCTGGGTCCTATCTTTTCCAGCCTGTTAAGTATCTTTCTTTTCGGTCTGTGGTTAGCTTTGTATCCTTGTTGTTGTCACTTTTCTCCTTTGTCACTTTGGTACTACATTGCTCTGATTGGTTGATTATGTATTGTAGTTGTTCTAGTATTATCGTTTGGGCTATTTTTTCTGGTTATAGAGCCTGCTTCAGCCTTGTCCTTAGAGCCTGCTTCACACATTGGCCTTGTTGTTGGCATTGATACTAGAAGTTGCCACTACGCAGGACCGTCTTTAACTATCCAGTCCACCTCCTCCTTGGTGATGCAATACTGCATTTCTATTCATGCTTTCTTTGGATCCCTTGCGGAATGTATCCACATGTGGTGATGGGATTCCTTGAACTTGGCAATCCCTTCGGTCTCCTTGATCACCTCCATAGGTATGAGCCATACATTAGTTTTGCATTGTTGTATCTCTTCCAACAACATCACAAAAACTGTGTTGTTTGTTTATTGTGTCTTGTTATCCTTGGCTTTCCAGAGGGACTCATATCTGGCCGCATAACCTTTCTCCATCCTATCCAAGAATGTTGAGAATTTTGGCTCCTCCCATCCAGCTAATTCTACCTAAATGATCAACCAGCAATAATGGAACTCAGTTCCATTATCTTGTGCATCTCTACAGTCTATCAAAAACTGGTTTAGTAGGTATGGTACCCAGCTGAACATTACTCCTTGTGTGTATTGCATGGATAATACAATAATGCCTACTTGTGCTTCTTCTCTTCGAAATTTCTTCAATAGTTTTCAATCCATGAGATTTTTGGTGAACCTTGTTGCATTATCGTTGATATACTTGAGGAGGATGCCTCTATTGCCCCGATTGGTGCCAAACTACACTTTGACTAGCTCTGTTATTTTCTTCCTGTGTGCCTTGTTATTAAGTTATTCCTCTGGCTTTGCGTCGAATGTCGGTAGTCTGATGATATTGGAAATCAGTGCAACATCTATCTGTATTGGCCTATCCATCCACATGACGCCTCCATGTATATGGGTGACTAGTTGATTGACGCAAAACCTGACATTCTTACCACACCTGAAATGTGGTATATCCAATAAGTTCATAATGCTTGAGTTATACAACTCGGTTATCCATTGTGCAAGATCCATTATTGGTTTACCCAGGGGTCCAATTTCCCCTAATTTTATTAAATAAGTCTCCTTGGCCAAATCTAGGAATTTGGCCACATCGTGTACATCATGGTATGTGTACCGTTGTTTTGGTACCTTTCCCAACATATCATCCACAGTGATCATTGCATCTGGGAGATAAGGGAGTGTAATATCCATGTCATCTTGCGCCTTCCTTTTCTATCCCACAGCAGATGGGCCTGCCTATGTTGGGTCTACGTCCTCTTCTTGCCTTTTAGACTCTGACTAGTCGATGATATCCTCAACCAAAATTTCCTCGCATTCGTGGGACTGTCATTGTCCCATTGTTTCTTTGGGATTTGCATGGGTATTAGGGTTAGGGTTTGAAATACCATTCTGTGCCCCAGCTCTCTGCCCTATATCTCCTTGTTGTGTTGTTGATGTTTCCTCTTCAACCTGTGTCACACTAAATGATTATGTGTCCGAGGTGGTAGCATCTTCTAGCTCGACCACGTTCTCAGGATATTTCATTCTTTACTTACGCCTTTGTCCCTATCGAGTCACTCGAGTGTACTTTCCTAGCACGTCGAACTTCAGTGGGGTCATCTTCTCTCGAATTGACACACTTGCTTACTTCTGTGTAAAATGCTAGCTAGGGCATGCACTTTATTTTTCGCTCTGTACTCAAATTGCTAAGTCTGGAATAAATGTGTGATTTCCGTCTTTTATAGACCCGGTCATGTCGGTTTCTCATGTTTTGCATGCATTTGCATTGAGTGTAATTTTTATTGCACGTTGTCTTCTGATAT
The DNA here is from genome assembly GCA_009831015.1 of Picea engelmannii. NCBI lineage: Eukaryota > Viridiplantae > Streptophyta > Pinopsida > Pinales > Pinaceae > Picea > Picea engelmannii. The sequence continues at coordinate 53,465 of ML802670.1, read as the reverse complement.
TGTTGCAGTAATTGTTGCACACGACTTTTTCCACTCCTTCTTGTGGTGTAGTCAACTTCTGCATCTTTTTGTGTTTTTCTTCCTTTTTCTATTTATGTATTCCTTTTTTTTCTTTTTTCTCCTTTTTATTCCTTTTTATCATTTTTTTGTCCTAATCTCTGCTATAATACACTATATACTTGCATTTCCCACTGTGTTGTAACTTTTAAGGATTAGTAGGTCGATTGTCCATGTACAGTTTCAGTCGACTATCATTGATCATTCCTTTCAATTATGTTCCTCCCAAATATTTTGGTTGCACAGATCCCCCATATGTGACAGTATTTACTTCATATGGCCCTAGCCAATGCATTCTAAACTTACCAGGATGTTGAAAACATTTACTGTCATAGAGTAGGACTAGGTCTCCCTCCTTAAAATTGTTCTTCTTAATATGTTTTTCATGCCAGGATTTTTATCTTTCCTTCTGTACTTCCTGGTGAAATCCTTTGAGAATCTTGTCCTCTTCCATTTCCATTAGTTGATTTAACCTTTCCTATTCTGTGCCTCTTTTTTTCATGTTGGTAATTGTTGCTACACGCAAACTAGGTACCAGAAATTCTAATGGCGTTATTGCTTCCTGCCCTGTTACACATTATTTTGGTCACCTTAGTGGTCAACTAACAACATGTGTTCATGTTCCCTGAAAATATTAAAAGAATACTTTCTCCATGAAAAAACTGATTTTCTTTCCACTTTCAAAAACCATATCAAGGAAGTTCATCACACCCTACCACATGCATGGGGTGAGACAATGCCTTATCATCACACTCTACCCTACAGATGGACTATGAAGTCGTCACATGTTACTTGTGCATAGGGTGTGACGATGCTTAAAGCATATGAAAAGTCAAATTTCACAAATTTTCTAGAAGGGGACCTTCTAGAAGATGAGGTGGCCTCCAATTGATTTGGATCTTACTCGCTTCTCTATTTTAGTGGGATCATCCTAATATCCTCATCCATATCTCTTTCACACTATATAAAGGGGGATCTCTCATGGAAAAAGCTAAGGTTGAATAGGCTAATATTTTCATGGAGAGTTCTACTTAAGATTATGATTGAGAGCTTTGCTTTAGTTCTTCAAGTCGGATTTTGGATCTTCTTCATTCAAGGAATTGGAACAAAGGTGTGTGTGTTGAAGAAAAGAGCCATTGAAAGGGGACCTTGCAACATCAAGGCATAGGTTGTATTCTCCACTTTCTATTTTATTTAATAAAGTGATACATTTATTCCCTATAAAAGAATCTCGTCTTCTATTGTATAATTCCTTGATCATATACATAGACTTCATTAGAATACATATACCCTTGTTTTCCCTCTTTGATGGTTTGTGATTCTTAGATAGGCTTACTATTCTGCAAACTCAAGGAAAGAGCTATGAGGACAACACTAGCGAGGATAAAGTGTTGTTTAAAAGGTATGCCACTTGTACCTCACTAAAATAGTCCATATGATAATGAAGTTTAAGGCGAAGTGTGTATTCTATGTTGTTTTGTTCTAGTTTCATGTGGAAGTTAAGGATATTTGTTTGTGTCCTCACTTATCGATTAGTCCGACAACATTCCCATAAACCAATATGAATGGTGTTTATCCTGTCAACTTTTTACATGTGGTCATGTATGCCCATAGGACTGCTAGTATTTTCAAGTCCCAATCATCCCTGTTGACATTGCAGATTTTAGTCAGATCATTTTCCAAGATCCTATTGAAAGCTTCTATTGTCCCATTTTCCTAAGTATGATATGGTGTACTCCTCTGGTGATCGACTTCAAACTCCTCAGTCATAGCTATGATGGTATCATTGAGAAAATGAGTGCCCTGGTCACTCATCAGAATCCTGGGACATCCAAATCTAGTGATCACTTGCTCAAACAAGAAGTGTGTTGTTGTCTCTGTGCTACAGTATTTGACTGATTTTGCTTCTGCCCATATTGTTAAGTATTCAGTCGCAGTGATGATGTATCTAGCTCCTGAAATTTTTGTTGGTGGATTAATAGGTCCCACAAAGTATATAGCCCATTTTTCAAATACCTACAGAGTCACTTGTGGTCTTAGAGGCATATCATCTCTTTTTTTAGGTTTTCCAAGCCTATGGAAAATATCACATTTCTAGAAATATTCCTTAGCATCTTTATGGATTATTGGCCACCATAATCCTATGTGCAATACCTTTTGTGTGGTATTTTTTCCTCCATAGTTTCCTCCAACTATACCTCCATGATTTTCTGCCAAAATTATGTGTGTTTCATGTTCTAATACACACCTTCTCAAAATGTTGTCTATGCCCATCTTGTATAAATGTGTTGCAATAAGTTGATCGTATGCAACTCTGACTACTAGATTTTTCTTCTACGCAGTGCTAAAGTCTTGTGGTGCAATCCTTGTACTTTAGTATTCAATAATATCAATGAAGTATTCATCATCTACCTATACTGAAAATAATTGTGCATCAGGGAAGTTGTCTTCCAACTTAGTAAGTTCTTCTCCATTAGTTACCCTTGTTAAGTGATCAGGTCCTGCGTTCAGCTTCTCTGGTTTGACTATCACTTCGAAGTCAAATTCTTGGAATAACAATAGCCATCTATATATCCTCCCCCCCCAACAATGGCTTGTTGACTAAATATTTGAGGGCAAAATGTTCTATGAACATTTTAAAGTGTTTACCCAGTAAGTAGTGCCTGAACTTCTGAAGTGCATATATCATGGCTAAGCCTTCTCTTTCTGTGGCGTTATAATTCTTCTCTGATTCAAACAATTTTCTTCTTGCAAAGGCTATAGAATGTTCTAAGTCCCCTGCTCCTAGTTGTGCCAAAATTGCTCCAAATGTTATGGCTGATGCATCTACATGCACATGGAATGTCTTTTCCCAGTTTGGGAATACTAAGATAGGTGTTTTGACCATCTTTTCTTTTAAGGTGTCAAATACTTTTTGGCAGTCCTCATTCCACTAAAATTCGGTGTCCTTTTTTAACATTTTTTCCATTAGTGCAATAATATTCGCACAGCCCTTTATAGATTTCTTGTAATAGCCTGTATGTCCCAGTGTTTCTCTCAACTGGCACACTAACTTAGGTGGTGGTAAATTTACAACGACACCAATCTTAGCAGGATCCACTGGTAATCCTTGTTTACACACTATATGTCCCAACAATATTCCAAAAGGTGTCCCAAAAATGCATTTCTTGATGTTCAATGAGATCTGACATTACCTGCATCTTTCCAACATGAGTCTCAACACTTCTACATGGTCCTTTAACAGGCTATATACAACTTAGTCATCCATATATACTTCTAGAAACTGATGTATGAATTCCTTAAAATTTGTTATGACTACTCTTGAAAACATGACTAGTGCATTCTTCATCCCAAATGGCATGACCGTATACTAGTAGGATCCCCATTCTATATAAAAAGTAGTAGTATACATGTCCTATGGAGCTATTTTGATCTTATGGTAACATGAGAATCCATCTATAAATGAATATGCTTCATGGCCTCCCACATTCTTTAAGACATCATCTGTAAAATGGGTAGGGAAGGGGTCATGTAAGAAAACATCATTGAGTTTCCTTAAATAAACACAAATCCTTATCCCCCCTTGTTTCTTTTCTTGTAATACCATAGGAATTATCCATTCAGTTTTCTCTATTGGTTCTATGATATGAACTTCCAACATTCTGTTAATTTCTTCTTTCACTTTCTACTTATACACTGGATCCAGTCTGTAAGGAATATTCCTAACAAGTCTTGCTTCAGGTTTGAGAGGTATTTTCATCTCTCCTATCTCCCTTGCTATGCCTTTCATCTCTATAAAGTTCATTGGGAACGGGTCATTGTATTCGCACAGTAACTTTGTTATTCATTCTATTGTTTGTTCATCCCAATAGTCTCCAAAAATTACCAATTTAGGATTGTCATTTGTTCCAATATTGACTTTCTTAACTTTGATCGGTGCAAAAAATACTTCTGACTCTAGAGATGGACCTTCCGCCTCTCTTTCTCCTTCAATTTATGTAATCTGAATATTGTGTGGATCATCTTCATCCAATGATTCCTCTTCAACATGATATCATGTCAGTAACTCTTTGATTGTTTGTTTGTTCTATTGTTGATATTTTGTCATGATTTAAACCTTTGGTTAATAAACAAATATCACTCCTCGTATCTACTTCTTCATTGAATCTATGTTTGGGTTTTCATGTTCGAATGAGAAATTTACTACAAAAAAAAACTGTAATTCTATCCATTATGCAGTGTCTCTGCGCATCTCTTGGTCTATATACTAGTTCCATGGAATTCCTTCTAATGTATGGATAAAGTGATGAGGCCATTCCTCTGGTGATATCATCCTCCATTGTGCCTTGCACTTCTCTAACCGTTCAACTAGCATTCATTGTCCATCATATATCTTCATTTTATTGCTCCCCTCCTCTACGTCAAATCTAATGTGCAGTAGTCATTTACATTGATACGAGTCCTGAATTATTTGTTTGTGTGCACCCCACCATCTTGTAGGTGTTTCCTTGAGTGAAATATCTAGGGATAAGAACCTCTAATTTTATAATACTTTCTCTTCATATTTTGTCAAAAATTCCTCTAAGTCATTTAACCAATAAAAAATGGCAGGTTCTCTTATTTATGTACCCACCCATCTTACTGCACAGTCTATTCTTGCACACCTTCTTATGGAAACTTCATGTAATCATTGTTGCCAATTATCCAGACCTGTATCTGAATCAGAGGCGCATGATGTGATGCTTCTCTAGTTGAATACCCCAACTGCAGTTGGGTTAACATAGTCTTCTTCTCGCATTGTGGTTTTGTACAACTGGTTTATTTCCTCCCAATCCAAACAAGTGGGCTCTGCAAACCTTTCTCCTTATTAAGGATCTAATGGTGCAATGACTCTATATTCACCTGTTTCAAATGTCATTTTCCTTGTCTTCAATTTGATTATGGCATGGTTATCAAATTCTCAATCCAATCCAAACAATGTTGGATAAATTGTTGTGCCATATACTATCTCTATTACTTCAAAATATGTCATAGTGCACACTCCACCCAAATCTACAGCCACACCTTTAATCCTTCCAATTGGTAGCACTCTGTGTTTATTTTCTAATTTCAACTGGACAAGTGAATAGCCTAGTGTGGGATCTACCATACACTTCCATGTCTTATTAGGAAATACATTTATTTCAGAGCCTAAATCTGGTATTATATAAACCATATTAAAATCCCTAATGTTGGCATTCAGTCTAAATTCTTTTCTTGTCCTTCTTCTTATATGGAGATGATTGACTATTTTCTGTTCTAAATTTCCTTCTGCCTCTGTGTTACATATTTTTAGCATATTTTGTAATATCTTAACAGATCATGGATCCTTCAATAACTTAACACATGATTGCATAATTTTTTTTATGTTACTTACTTTCTCTAAAGTTTGTGTTTCACTGGTATGGTCCATTGAGTAGGGAATATCGTACATTGGCGAGTTATGATTTTGTTGCACAACTGATGTAGATGCACAATTTTGCTTGAGAAACTAATGTCTAGCCTCCTTGAATGTTTCCTTTTAATTTATGCGGTTCCATATTCTTCTTCACCCATTAGTGTTGCATTGGATCTTATTTTACTGCGTCAGTTCCTATCTTGACTCCTCCTCGAGTGACTATATTGACGTTTCTCCCATCATCCCTAGATTCTACAGAAATCCACTCGACATTCTGTTTGTTCAAGTTCCTTTTTTATTGGATCTTCCCCAATAGTGTTGGGCAATATTCTGTGTCATGGTCTGTTGCGCGACAATACATACATGTCCCAGGTGGAAGTCGGCACTCCCTTGCATAATGTCCTGGTTGTTGGAAGTTGTGACAAACTATTGGTCCTCTAGCTCATCCTCTAGCTCATCCTTCACCTCTATATCCCCCTCGATCACCTCGTGGTGCGTTGTACTGAGGTACCTGGTTAAACTTCATGGGGTTATATTGTGGGTGTGCATTGTTATATTGTTGTTGCACTATTGTATGGTGATGTGATCCAGATTATTTTCGGCACAAAATGAGAGTGGAGATATAATAACAAAATGCACAGAGATATCGAAAATATTCACTAATATAACATAAATATATCTGAGATGCAACCATAAACAAAGATATATAGTAATACATGATTTCTATTAATGAGAGAAATGTACAAAGATTGTAAAAATATAGAGTGAAAGACTCGCTAGAATGGTGGCAGCTTATCTTTGAGAAGAGATGTGACCGCTACTTGCATTCACAAGAGTATACTTACAATGAGGCTCTAAAGGCCTTTTTACAATAAAAAATAATGCCAAAAACCATAGACATCCAAAAACCTAACCCTAGGAGATGAAGCGCCAAAAGTCATGTGGGCCCCGTTTGGGTAAGTTAGTACATCAACTTCCCGAGGTCGCAACTTTTGCATACGATCTTTGTTTTAGGTGTATGACAGCTCGTTGGAAAGGTATCATCGAGGAGATTCATTTTGGGGGCTCAAGCATGCCATTGTATATCATTTAGAATCTCTATATTGAAAAAAAACTTCATTTGGGCCCTCAAAATGGCCCCATAAGTTAAAAACTGCTAAAAATAGTAAATTGCCAAAATTGTCAGAAATCTGTTTTGAGCCAGTCAGAAAAGGTGGGTGGCCACCGATATCCACCTAGATCAATCCTCCATCCTTAGTAAGTAATGGTCTCCATTGCGTTGAGTTCCCAGGGGAGAGGAAAAAACGTTTGTTGAATCTGCATCTTGGTGAGCTACTTCCCTTGTTGAAGACGTCGCGCTGCTCAGTTTGTGGAAGTTTGTCATTAACCTGTTGAGGCTAAGGATGTTCAAAAAGTCGAGATACATGAGAGGACGGTGTGTAGAAGGAATATTTTTGCTTTGTTGCAACCTTGTCGACCTGCTTCTATTGGATAGAAGGTGCTTGGGGCAAGGTTGTAGTGGTGGCAGTGTCCTTATGTTCCCCTGTTGAACAGATTGTGAAGAAGCTAAATTTTGTTGTATGAGATAATACCTTGTGACACTTTTTAGGTGGAATAGTAGTCGGAACTACCTCTGGTATTCTATAGAGATGACCCCCCAGAGAAACAATGACACTGTGGGGTCGATATTCATAAATAGCATGGTGCTTCCACATATATGGTTGGCCCAAGAGGACATCACATAAATCTAGTGGGAAAACATCACATAATACCTCATCCTTGAAGGGATGGATGTCATATGACAATCGACATTGTTGGCTGACATGAAGATCTCGTCCTTGGCGAAGCCACCTGATGTTGTATGGTTGCGGGTGTGGTGTTGTCGACAATCCCAATTGTTTGACAACCTCTGTTGAGATGAGGTTCTTCTGGATTATGTTATCAACAATAAAATGCAATGGGGTCCCCTTCACCCACACTTTTGAATGAAAAAGGCACTTCCCCTCTTCAGGATATGTTGCTTCTTCTGGTTGAATTATTGCGGTCGCAAAAATATCAGTGGCGTTTGTGTCAATGATCTATCCTTTACTAGCGTTTTCAGAATCAGGGTTCGGCTCCTTGTCTTTGATATCGTCCACTAATGACTATTTTGAGTGACATTCATCGGTGTTGTGCCAAGGGATTTTTTGGAAATTACACCATTTTCCAGTGTCCTTCTTTGTCTTCCCGTGACCCTTATTTTCCTGTTGCTTGGACTAGTTTTCAGGAGACTGTTTGTTAGGGCCATTTTTGTCATACTTTGGTTGTTGGTGATTTGCAAAACTGAACTCTTGTTTGTTCTGGTTCTTAAATTTCTACTCGATTTTAACAGCATATCGATAAGCAACACCTAGTGATGAGATGTCGAGAAAATCCATTTCAATTTGGATGTATCTATGTAGAGCCCCACGGTATTTCAGAACCAAATGTCATTCGGAGTCTTTGATACCCATCTTGGTGCGCAAGGTATGGAAGGTATTGGTGAACTCCGGAACTTCTTGACCCCTCTCTTTCCGTAGTGTTTTCCATCTCATGTACTGGTCCTCATAGTTGCCAATAGGGTAATACTGTTCCTTTACCACATCCACAAAAAAATCCCAAGTGGGATTGACCCCATATATTCCAGACTCCTCTGTGGAACTTTTCTCCCAGTAATTTTCCCACCAATGTTTGACATGAGGGAGAGCTTTAAGGAGTGTGAAGGTTATCTTTTCTCTGTCGAAAAAATTGTGAACAGAGAAATACCCTTCTAGCAGATTTAGCCATTTTTCTAGGGCTTTTGCATCTATCTATCCTTCAAATACAGGAATATCAAAATTAACTTGTAACTTGAAAGGAGAGGTTCTTTCAAATTGGTTGCTTGATGAATATGTTCTTTTTTCTATCGGCAGGCATTGAAGGATGTGGCAAAAATTCTCCATCATTTTGTCCCTCTATCGCGTGAGAGCTTGCTCAAGCAACAGACTGATAGGATCGTCTGCTCCTTCGTTTTTATTTTATTCCACCATTAAGGGTTTCTTAGGTGTGTGAGAGTGATTTTCCTCAAGAGAGACAAGCTCAAGACCCAACTTACTATACTCAGACCTCGTTGGGGACATGCACTGAAAAAAATGATCAAGAGCAGCCTGCTCTGACACCATTGATCCGGATTATTTTCGGCACGAAATGAGAGTGAATATATAATAAAGAAATGCATAGAGATATCACAAATATTCACTAATATAACATAAATGTATCAGAGATGCAACCATAAACACATATATACAGTAATACATGATTTCTATTAATGAGATAAATGTACAAAGACTGTAAAAATATAGAGTGAAAGACTCACTAGAATGGTGACAGCTTATCTCTGAGAAGAGATGTGACAGCTACTCGCATTCGCAAGAGGATCCTTACAATGAGGCTCTGAAGGCCTTTTTACAATAAACAGGAATGCCAAAAACCCTAGACATCCAAAAACCTAACCCTAGGAGATGAAGCGCCAAAAGTCATGTGGGCCCCATATGATAGCTCGTTAGAAAGGTATTGTCAAAGAGATTAATTTTGGGGGCTCAATAATGCCTTTCGATATCATTGAGAACCTTGATCTCAAAAAACATTCATTTGGGCCCTCAAAATGGCCCCGGAAGTTAAAAACTCTAAAAATAGTAAATTGCCAAAATTGCCAGAAAACTGTTTTGAGCCAGGTGGAAAAGGTGGGTGGCCACCGATATCCACCTGGATCTTGGTGGTACTTGGTTGAACTAAGTTTTATATTGTCCTATTATCATTTCTACTTTCACCCTATAAGTATCTGAAGTTCTTTCTCTCATCAGCTCCATCATCCTACAATCCTTATCATCATGACCCACTTACTTGCAAAAATTGCAATATGAACTTTTGGGTACTGTATTATACTTCTGCATCATTGGGAAATTATATGGATCATTCCCATGCATTTTACAGATCTCGCACCATGTTCCTCCTGTTGGAAAAGGATTTGGTACTCTTGTTTCAATATACTGCTCAAAAGTTGGACATTCGTTCTTATGGTGTCCTTATGTCATGCATGTGGTACACCAAACAACTTCTCTTTTATCTTTACCTTTATTCTGGTTAAGTTGAAATTTTAGGTTCTTCGTATCCTCCTTTAGTTCCTCTATCATTAGATATGTCTTATGATATTGATTTTCTTCTAGTTGTATGGTTTCCTGCAGAGCCTCTACCTGAGTTTGGAACTTTTGCTGTCTTAATGGGTATTTCAAGTGTGGTAGTAGTGAATTCACAAATAAATGCCTATGTTGCATGTCATTAATTGCATACTTCATATTTCCTTTCAAACGTTTAAACCTCTGATCAATCTCCCAAAAAGACTCACCCGATTATGTTTGATTTCAATCATTTCATTCATGTAATGGTCTTGTGAGATGGGATTCTAAAATTTGTTTATCAATAGTTTTTTCATGTCTACAATATTCCTTGTTGCTCCTGGTAGATTGTTTACATATAGGCTCATGTACCAGTCCATTGTGTGGTCTCTTAGTTTGATTTATAACTACGTGAGCTATGTATCCTCATATGTGATCTACTTTGCTTCCCATATATTCTCAGTACATGATCTACTTTGCTTCCCATATATCCTCATATATGATCTACTTTTCTTCCCATATATGTGATCTACTTTGCTTCCCATATATCCTCATATGAGATCTACTTTGATTTCTAACTACTTGAACAAATTTCCCCTAGTACCAGCCTATCTGGTACATGAGATGAAAGCAGGTGTGGGGCCCCTATGGCTCCAAAAATCCTAAGTTAAGTACTCTTCTACTCCATATACCAATGCCCTATCTTGGAGATGACCTTTTTTATTGCATTTGAAAGTCTTGGACAATTTTTCTTAAAAATTAGGGAATATACTCTAGCCAGGAATTCATCACAGATCACAACATAGGACTTATTATACATGTTTTCCCACAAAATGATAAAATAAACATGGACAAGTAACTCTGAAACATGTCAACTTAAGCCTAGTCCTAGAAAAACATTCCTAGCACATACTGTGTCTAGTAGATAGGATGCAATAAAAAAGGTAGGGACCTATCCTTCTTTTGGCTTCTGAGCTTGCTCTACTCTAATGCTCATTTTTTTTGAAATGATAGCGCCCTTATTAAAAATACTTTTAGACATAGCTACGATGTATTCTAGGGGAATCCATGCTTCTTAAAACTTGGAGCAATCATTCTCTCCATATAGTCGGCATATTAAATCCATCAGGAACATGTAGGGTTCTCTAAGGTTTATGGTATTGTACCATCTCGAGGCTCTATTGACAAATTTCTTGTCTTCCTTCCACCACGACGCCAATAGTTGACTGGTGTTGTGGTTTTCATAAAATCTGACCACAAAATCGGTGTTCATCCTAACTTTGGGCTCTTTGATTTTGTAATACTTGCTTATCTCTATCGAAATGAAAACACCAACACACTTCCCATCTACATCATTTATTAAACATTTTTTGGCATTGGTGTGGTTGATTATCCACTCTAAGGCTTCTGTACAAGGAAAAACAAGGGTTATGGATGCCATCATGTATAGTAGTGAAATTTTGATGTTTTTAAGGGCATGGCCATCCAATACCCTTACTTCTGGTTCACTATGAGGAGTAAACTAGGGAAAATCATCATGATTAATTTTATTGTATAAGTTGTTCCAGGTGGGAGGAGGTACCTTGGATGTTTTGAATGTGTCCATGTCTCTGTAGGGTGGTGGTGGATATGAATGTTTCTTCCAAGACATTTTAATCACTAGATCTATCTTAAGAATGGGTTCTGATTCTCAAACAACAGCCAGACTCAAGGCCTCACCAACTTGCACATTCTTCCCCTTTGGAATCTTCGGTGACCGATAGCTTGTTGGTCGACAAGGAGGAATTTTCCCTACATAAAATAACACAATTAAATTCTACATCGATCAAATAGAGTGAGTAACAAGACGTTTATAAATGAAAACAATACATGAGAAAAACAATATTTTTGGTCCCTTAGCACTTGCCAGTCTCGGAAACGACAATAAAAATTTGACAATAGTTTTCCTGAATGAACGCACAACTTGGTTATTCAAATGTTTTTGTTTCATGAATCTCTCTAAACCTATACTAAAAAAATACTAAAATGAAAGAACCAAACTGAATTCAAATACCTTGTCTCTGCCAGTCCCATTTGAATCCACCATTGTCGAGTACAGCAAAATCCTTGTGGATCTTCAGAAATTAAATATGTCATCTGCACCATGCTATGGATTTAATGTTATATGTTAATCGGTGGTGCAAAGGGGAAATTAAGTTATTATATCGACAATATTGAACAATTATGGTTTGGCATGCAATGATTACTAATATCGGGATTGGGGACATTCTCTCTCTTATGGTTTGAACATCAAGTGTTACAGTCAATCTGTCAACCCAATGATAGTTTGTGTTGAGGATTCTTTAAATTGAAGTTGTTTGAAGCCTATTACATTGCTTGATATGTTGGTGTGGCATGATCAGATATGTCTGAGCTTTGAGGGATCAACAAGGCGCTTATCTTGAAACCATGGTAATCAGATCATTTATAGCTTGGAACTTACCAACAGTTGAGATTAATTATGCATGTGAAATGGAAGACTCGGATTGAAAGTAAATCGTGACAAGAAATGGTATTCGATGCATTTTCATGTTCATTGAAACTGGTGGCCATGAGGCTTTGCTTCACTGACATTGATGAGCACTTGGCCACCAACGAGAAGGAGGTGTTATTAATCTTTCGCGACTAAGGATTGATACTCACTGATGACCGATGAAGCATCAACATCAATGGACCAGTCCTTGATTTCTCTTGGGTTGTCGTATGATGTGCTGACAACCGATGGGTCTCATCATCATCAGCGAGTTTTCTTTGTTCAATCCCACATAATTTTTCCACGAGGGTTTCTCGTACTCCAATAAAATCATAAAACCATACATGATGATGTGGAAGGTGATGTGGGTTATGCTGAGGTGGCATGGCTAACATAGCATTATAGACGTGGCCTTTCATTGAGCCAGGCTCAGCAAAAATTGTTGCTTAAAGCATCTACTGCCGATATTATCTTCTCACACAGATCGAACAATCACGATTGACATCATAGATTCATTGATCGATGTTGGGGAACTTAGCGTTTCTTTGGATATTTCACATCATTCTGTGCTAGGCGATGATAACCAATGGACATCGGTAATCGGTGAACTATCCAATCTGTAGTGTATTTGCATAGAGAAGTTCCCAACACCCTATTAGCGCATCGGTGATTTTCATAAGAGTCCATCAGGCATCGAGGAAGTCAAGAATTGATGAGTTTTTTATAATTTTTGAAAATATTAATTTGTCAACCCCTTTTCTCAGCATTAGAACTATCTATACAATTCACCCTTCTTGTGATAATCCATATTAATCATGAGACTTGACCGAAATAAGTAGGAAACAAAAGAAAACCTTGAAACAAGTTATGACAATGAGAGAATCGAAGTATAGGGATTAAATTAAAGAAATGTGGTACCACATTTTGAGCGTGTGTTGAGTGCTCAACAAGATGGTAACATTATCATATCTATAAATTTGTAATGATATGAGTTTATTTCTTAAGACCATGTTTCTAATCATGTTCTTCCTCTGGAATAAACTTACCAAGGCATCAAAAATCTCTTTGGCCATCTTCTTCTTGGATAGGTGAGCAATTAGATGTTCCTTCACCGAATCTAGGAGGACCCTCTCTACTTTGATCTCCTTCTTGTTGTGAGCTTGAAAATTTGTAAGATATGTTGGTGGCGTAACTACTTTTTCCACTAAATCACAAAGGTCATACTCCTTCAATGCCAAAATTACTCTTACTTTCCAAGATAGGAAGTTGGATGCTCCATCCAATCTATCTTCAAATATCAACGGTGATGTTGCCATCCCTAAGACCTAATAAATTTCCATGGAGATAACTTGTTGTTGGAAACTTTCCCTATATTGTCCTGGAAAACCTTGTACGCACTTGTCACAATTGAACCCCCACGTATGTACGCATATGTTCTTATTGTTACCCATGTATGTATGTGCCTCTACTTACTGCTACCCACATACATGTGCTTGTGTCTAAAGAGACCCACGTATGTACGTTCATGTCCCTTCAGTAACCCCGCATACTATTCCATAAACTTGCAAAACCCTAGTTCTGCCTCAGTACAATTGTTCCCCTAAAATTTGTCCTTTGATTTCTTCTTCCTAGTTATGGATCTGCTAAGATCTCTCGTAGATGTGATAGATCTACTATCAACTATTATGGATCTAAGATCTAGCTTCCCTTAAGAGCATGTGCTTTGAGAGCATGTTGATGACCTCATACTCCAACACCTAGGTATCTTGTTATCTAGTGATTTCCTTACTACAAATCAGATTAGTGGCTCACAAAACAAAACTACAGTGCCAAAATATTCAAACAAAAATATATTGTCGAAATATTCAACACAATAAATCTAGTGGCATAAAAAAATGGAAACCAAATCATGCACACGCAAACACCAATATTTTTGGGTAGATACCCCTGGAAAATCCCCAGAGGGAAAACTAGTGTTGACAATAATTTTATTATGCTAAAATCATGGCTCCCATAACATTGATAATGTCCCACTCAGAGAAATACAATAGTAGACAAACATAGCAAAGTCTAATATGTTGTACGAACCACATTTTCATGCTTTTCGATATGTACGTGATTGTCCCTATTGTACACCCACATACACATGCTTGTCTTCACTGGCGCTCGCGTACATGTACGAAAATCCTATCTAGAAAACTCGGTACGACGCAAATATTCCATGTGGCTTCGCTTGACTAAAACCCACTTGCATAAGAATATGTTCTCTCTTCTCCTTGATCTGATCTCTAGATGGAAGTTCTTCTCCACCTATCCAAGGAATTGAATCACAGTCCTTCGTGATCCAACTCTCTCTGTTTCAACTCTCTCAACACAAGTATCAAGTCTCAAGTGTCTTCCTCCTTCACCCTATCCTTGCTTTTATAATCATGAGTTACAATCTATTTCTAATCTCCAAATTGATTGACAGTTGAGATTACTTCTCACTTCACATGAGATTTAGATTACACGCTAATTACTTTTATCATTTTCCTTAAATAACTCAATTAATTAAATAATTAATTAATTAAAGCAATTTACTTTAATAATTCCTTTAATTAAAGTAAATTCAAGAGTAGAAGGCTTTATTGGTGGCCACCCACCTATTCCAACTGGCTCCTCGTGTTCGGTTTTGTTCAGCACGTCCTTCTGTACTGCTTTATAATTGTGAGTTCTACACTTTTGGGGCTATCTGAAGCCCCACACATTCTCCAGGTTGATAAGGGTGGCCTCTTGCCTAATCCAACTGGCTTATTTTGTATGTTTTCATGTCAGCACATGTTGTTGTACTTTCAGGGTTGTTTTTGGGCCCTAAACGTTGTTTTTTTGGCTCGCCACAATGAAATTGTAAACAGAGTTAGAATCTGGCAGTGAAATGTGTAGTTCTTTAAAAGACATTTCCAACAGGCTATCACGTGCCCAAAACAGAGGTCGTATGCAAAATTTACGACCCTAGGAAGTTGATGTACTAAATTACACCAACTTACCCATAGGGCCCACGTGAATTTTGGCATTTCACCTTCTAGGGTTAGGTTTTTGGATGTCTAGAGTTTTGGAATTCATGATTAATATGAAAAGGGCCTCTAGAGCCTCATTGTAATCCATTCTGCTTAGACAAATGTGCATAGCAGGCACATCTCTTCTCAAAGATATCTACCACCATTCGAGCAAGTTTCAATTCTGCAGTTTTACAATTTCAACCTATTTCATTATTTAATAGAATATATTGTTCATTGTTTAATAGAAGATATTCTTCCTATATCTATGTTTATTGTATTCAGTATGTAATCAGTTCATTCTGCTCCTAAATCCGGATCAGTGGTATCAAAGTGGTCTGCTCTTCATTTATTATTCTCCGTGCATGTCCCCAACAAGGTTTGGGTACAAGAAGTTGGGAATCAAACCAATCGAGCCATTACCAGATCGGTTTCTCCAAGCCCAACAAAAACCCATGGGAGATGAAAAGAAATATGATGGAGCAGGAGATCCTATTAAAAATTTTCTCAAGGAATCCATCAAGCGACAAAGGAACAAAATGATGGACAACTTTGCACAGATCCTTCGATGGTTTCCCACAGGAGAAGAGTACTCATCAAGCGACCATGAAACCCCCTTCAAGGTACAAGTAAATTTTGATATCCCATTATTTGAAGGATTGATAGATGTGGATGATATAGGTAAATGGTTGAATCTTCTCGAAGGATATTTTTTGGTCCATAAATTTTCTGATAGGGAAAAGATCACTTTTTCACTCCTCAAGGTCGTCCCCCATGTTAAACACTGGTGGGATACTTACTCTGAGAAAAGGTCCTTGGAGGAATCTGCAATTTTTGTGGTGGCCCCTACATGGGATTCCTTCTGGGATTCCATTAAATAATAGTACTACCCTATTGGAAGCTACGATGATCGGTACACCATATGGACCACCCTATGTCTAGAAAGGAACCAAACAGTACCAGACTTCACCAATTTTTTCCATACCCTACAGACAAAATTGGGTATCAAATATTTTGATCATCATTTGGTGCTAAAATGCCATGGTTTTTTGCATAGATACATTCAAATAGAAATGGATTTCATGGACATCGCCTCATTGGGAATAGCTTATAGATACGTTATCAATATTGAGTAGAAATTTAAGAAGAAACGGCGAGAGTTTGGATCTGTAAACCCCTTATAGCTGAAGCAGGGAAAAGGAAACCCCAACCCACATAGGAAGGGACCAAGTCTATATGGACTCCCTCAGTACAATTTGTCCAAGTCGCAACACAAGAAGGTCAATCAGAAGATGAAGACGGACATGAGGAAATGGTGTGAGTACCATAAAATTCCTTGGCACAACA
Source organism: Picea engelmannii (assembly GCA_009831015.1). Taxonomy (NCBI): domain Eukaryota; kingdom Viridiplantae; phylum Streptophyta; class Pinopsida; order Pinales; family Pinaceae; genus Picea; species Picea engelmannii. The sequence continues at coordinate 36,905 of ML802670.1, read as the reverse complement.
CTGATGAATGTCGCTCCAAGCAGTCCCTCGTGGCCAAGCTAAAGGCTTCTGAGTCAGAGGTTGATTCTAATTCTGAGTCAAATTCTAAAGGAGGGAAGCACATTATCGATGTTGATCCTAGTGCCATGGTCACTACCACCAAATTTTTGCCAAGCGAACCAAAAGAACTAGAGGAAGGGGAACGGCTCTTTCACTCGCAGATGTGGGTCAAGGGGACTCTGATTCATTTCATCATCGATGGTGGTATTCATAAGAACCTAATTTTAGTAGAGGTCATCAAGCGGCTTGACCTACCAATGGAACTGCACCCACAGCCCTACACCATTGGTTGGCTTCATCAACGAAGAGATATTTGCGTCAGCCAAAAGTGTCGTATTCCCTACGACATCAATCCTTTCAAATATGAGGTATTGTGTGATATTTCTCCCCTTGAAGTTTGTGATGTTGTTTTAAGAAAACCATATTTGTGGAAGAGTCATGTTGTGTATGAGTCTAGACCCTGCAGTGTTATTATTACTTTGGGTAGACAATTGTACATTATCCCAGAGGTGGCACTGCCTATTTCTATTTCTTTGATCTCTGCTATATAATGTAGTAAGTTCATTTCATAGACCGGGAAGTTTGTCTTCTTTGTGATATGTGCTCACAGTAAGAAGAAGTTCGTCGCCACATCTGTGGCCTCTACAGAACACCTCTCTTTGTAGCAGAAGAAACTGGATGGGATCTTGGAAGAATACCGAGACATATTTGCCTCACCTACAGGGGTATCGACACACTGCCAAGTCAAGCATCCCATTGATCTGACCCCCGAAGCACCTCTACCTAATGGGCCAGTCTATCAGCGCTCGCTGATAGAGAATGATGAAATCAGGCATCAAATCCAATATATTCTTCAAAAGGGGCACATCAAACCCATCTCCTCCCCTTGCAGAAGCCTGATTGTACTGGTGCAGAAGAAGGATGGGACTTCGTGACTCTGCATTGATTACAGAGCCTTAAACAAAATCACAGTCAGGAAATGCTAACCCATTCCCAGGATTGATGACCTTCTTGACCAACTCAAGCAGGAAAAGTTCTTCAGCAAGATTGACCTAAAGTCTGGCTACCACCAGGTTCCAATTGAACCAACTAATGTCTGGAAGACAACCTTCAAGTTTAAAGAAGGTCTCTACAAATGGCTAGTCATGCCCTTTGGCTTAAAAATGCACCAGCCACATTCATGAGGTTGGTGGATGATGTATTGAGACCCTTCACCAACTCCTTTGTGGTAGTATATTTGGATGACATCCTCATCTTCAAAGGAACGTGGGAGGAGCACATGCATCATATTCAATAGGTTTTGAGCACTCTGCAACACACAATCTTTATGCCAACTTAGAAAAATGCTCTTTTGGCATGAACAGGTTCCAATACCTGAGCTACATTATTGAAGAGCATGGGGTACATGTTGATCCAGCTAAGATCCAAGTCATCTATGAATGGCCAGCCCCAACCATATTGACCGAGCTTCGGAGCTTCTTGGGACTATCCAATTTCTACCGACAGTTCATGTTGGGATTCTCCCATATTGCATGGGCCCTCAGCCAGGTGACCAAGGGCAGTGGTAGGTCCAAGTTTGTGTGGGGGAAGGAGCAGCAATGAGCATTCAATGATCTGAAACATCACTTGTGCTTATCTCCAGTATTCTCCTTTCATGATATGCAACAACCATTCGAGATTGAGATTGATGCATCTGACTATGTTGTGGGCGCAGTTCTCACTCAGCATGGGCATCCTGTGGCATAACCATAGTGAGACACTCTCTGATATTGTCTGGAAATAACCCACCTATGACAAGGAAATTTTTTCCATTGTACAAGCCTATCGTCAATGGAAACATTACATTATGGGGAAAGAAACGATCATACACACTAATCACAAGCCTCTACAGTTCATACAGACACAGGGGAAATTGCAAAACAACTTCCATCAAAAGTGATCCACCTACCTGCAATAGTTCCATATCAACATCAAGTATAAGATAGGTATCTCCAATCGTATCACTGACTTCCTCAGTCGGGCTCCTGTGGATGCACTCACCACTGTGCTCCAGTCCTATGGACATGAAGCATCAGAGTGGCCCCAACTTTATCAGCAAGATCTGGACTTTTCCACCACATATCATCTCTTGGGTATAGCTACCACTGTCACTTATTTTCACATTCAGGACAAACTCTTATGCCACATGGGACATCTTTGTGTTCCTACAAGCGAGTGTGCAAAGCTGATTTGGGAAGCCCACTATAGTCAGGTGGCGGGACATTTTGGCGTAGAGAAAATTGTGGCCTTTCTTCAGAAACATTTTATTGGCCAAAACTTCGACAAGACATCAACAAGTATATCAGATCTTGAGCTACCTGTTCCATTTCCAAGACAACCATCAAGAATAAAGGCTTATACACCCATCTTCCTATTCCCAAGAAGCCATGGGAATCCATCTCAATGGATTACATGTCTGGTTTTTCGTCCACCAAGCACGGGATTGACTGCGTGTTTATGGTCGTTGATCAATTTTCGAAGATGGCCATCCTCACAGCCTATAAGAAGAATGTCACAGTGGTAGATATTTCCAAGCTCTTCTTTGAACGAGTTTGGGCCCACTTTTGGATACCACACACCATCATCTCCGACCGAGACAGCAGGTTCCTCAGCACCTTTTGGTCGAGTCTCTGCTCTGTTTTGGACACCAAGCTCACAAAATCCACTACTTTCCACCCCCAAACTGATGGCCAAACTGAGGTCGTCAATCGGATGATTGTGCACATCCTGTGCATGTACAATTTTAAGCATCCCCGTACATTGGACGAGATTCTCCCATATGTCAAATACATCTACAACAGGGCTCTCCATTGTTCCACCTGCCATAGCCCATTTTAGGTGGGTCTGGGATTCCAACCCTTGAGACCCATTGATGTTTCACTTCCTCTTTCCACCGCATAGACAAAATCTTCCCCTGATCGGTCTGCGATCAACAAAGCCACCAGATTCATTGAGCAGATTCATCACATCCGCCAACAGGTCCAAGATATTTTGCAGAAATCCAATGCTAAGTACAAGTAGCGCCATGAACAACATAGAGTACCACACCAGTTTCAAATTGGCGACAAAGTCTGGTTACATTTGCAGAAGGAGCATCTCATCGGGCCCCATTGGAATCTTTGCCCACTTTGTTATGGGCCTTACACTATCACCAAGGTTGTGGGTAGTGATTCTTTTGAAATCAACACTCCACCCTTCCTTCGAGCAAGTTTCAATTATGCAGTTTTATAGTTTAGACTATTTCATTATTTAATAGAAGATATTGTTCACTAGATATTTTGTGTTATTCTTCATATCTCTTTGTTTATTGTATTCAGTCTATAATCAGTTCATTCCAATCCTAAATCCGGATCAATTTCTAATCTCCAAAGTGATTGACAATTGAGATTACTTCTCACTTCACATAAGATTTAGATTACATGCTAATTACTTTTATAATTTTCCTTAAATAACTCAATTAATTAATTAATTAATTAATTAATTAAAGCAATTTACTTTAATAATTCCTTTAATTAAAGTAAATTCAAGAGTAGAAGGATTTGGACGACTTCTGCATGCTAGACACCAAGCCTATGTGGAAATAGATGTCCAATGCTACATGTATCAAAACAAATGTAGTCGCCAGTTAACTGAATGACATGAGTGGAGTGGAGAGAAACACATGCATGCACATGATATGTGCCCTCATGGTTTCATGCATGTGATATGTTCCCTTATGGAATTATGCATGTGGTAAAATTGAGGTTTCCATGCATGACTCTACTCCACTAATCTAATTGAAGTGTAATTGATTCAAGGCTAACTAGTCTAACTAAAGTGTGATTGAGACAAGACTAAAGAGGATATAGCTCCCTATTTTAGTGGGAAATATTCTCATCTAGGATAATATTTTCATCTATGGATGGAACCCTCAATATTATACTAATAAACTTAGTAAAAAGTGGGTGTGAGTGTGAAATATCTCTAACAACCCGGGGGGTTGAACACTACTAGGGTGTAAATAAAGAATGGGTCCCAGAATGTTAGGTACCCATTTTACAATGCATCTAATGAATGAACATTGAAAAAATAGGAAAGAGGGAAAACTCCCCCTCAAAGTACAATGCCAAAAACGAAGAAGGACGACTGCTAGGCAATTGTCATTCACTCCAAGGAGACCTCGCAACTATGGAGTTTTATACTTGGTGAATATATTGTTGAATATGTAGATGTATGTAAGGAAATAATGAAGTATATGCACAAGTGAGATGTCTATATATATCCATTTTCTCTTATTTGAAGGAAAAAGATCCAAATCCCCTTCATTCATGGAATTTTTAAAATATGGATTCCCTTCATTCTCTACATAGGTATGAGGGTTAGAGGCAAAAAATATGTAGCAATGCATGTGCATTACTAGTTCTATGGCTATGAATGCATGTGGATATCCCTCAAGTTGTTATCTCATCCTTCTAGGAACAAAAGGATCATTCACAAGAAGATCGGTTTTCAATAGGATGGCCTATGCCCATTTGGGTCTTTGATCTGACTCATCATCTACATGCTTGTTGGTCACTATAATTGCTTATTAATTAAAACAATCAAGTGTTACATAAATTGTCAACCCAGGGAAGTCTGTTTATTTCAAAGGCAATCACACACTGTATATTCTATATCTCAAAAGCAATCCAAAGTTGTAGTAAAAGTTACACTCATCACACCTGCTTTGAATAGACTGAAGTTCTACTCTGAATTACAGTAAAAGCAATCTATCTATTGCAGAGTTTAAGATTCAAAAGGAAATAATTATCAGAAGAATCATGGATTACATTAAGAAACAACAACCTAGGAAACAGGAACCTTTCAGCATACTACAAAGAAGACTAACTATTCTATAACAGAGGACAGGACCCTATTCCCCAAAGTAGGAATCTTCAGCACCTATCTCTGACTATCACACTTTCATAAACTCATTCTGCAAACAAAATTACCATTCAAAATGATTAACAACTATCGAAGACTAACTATTCTGTAACAGAGGACAGGACCCTATTCCCCAAAGTAGGAATCTTCAGCACCTGTCTCTGACTATCAGACCTTCAAACAAAATAACCAATCAAAATGATTAACAATTACCTAGGAATGAATTGTATGGAAATAATGTAATAATCACTGGAAACAGAGTTTCAGCAAAACAGAGTCTTAACAAGGCATAGATAAAAACAATACTAACACACTACAGAAACTAATGGGTGAATCTTGTGAAGAAGGTGGGCCCTTTCCTTCTCACAAGATTCCCTAGAAATAAAAGGAATTAGAAAGGAATGTTCAGAATGATCTTTTATTCATCTGTCATATTTGACAAGTTACAATATCCAAAGTGAACACGCTCCTTCTCTGTAATTCGCTTCTAGCTAAGCCTTTTCATAATCCCCCTCTAATGTTGATTTCTTCCCTATTTAAAGAGGAGAATCATCTTAATACAATTAAGCATAAAATTACATGTGTACATACAAATCCTATTCTTAGTCTGATCTAATCTTCTATGCTGGAATAGGATATTTTGATCTCCTGTAGCAAAATGTTGTTACAGTAGTTGGAATGGTGTTGGCTTGAGGTGCAGCTGTTGTGGTCAGTGTAACAGCTTCTTTATTTATCTTTTCTTGTTACTGTTGTTTGTAAAATACTGTTTCAGCATCGCAAATCACAGACTGTTTCAGCAATGGGATTTGCATCCTGTTTGACTATTTCAGCAACGTGGTCTCAAGCAGCAGCGATGTTTGTGATGGTGTTGGATTAAGGTACAGTTGTTGCAGCCAGTGTAACAGCTCCTTCTTGTTATTGTTGTATGTTCAATGTTGTTTCAGCATCGCAAATCACGAACTGTTTCAGCAATAGGATTTGCGTACTATGGACTCTTTCAGCAATGTGGTCTTCAAGCAGCACAGTATATTAACTGCAGTTCAAACTGTTTCAGCAACTATATATTTCTGATTAATGGCTAAGTATGAGAGTAATGTAAAATTACATGTAAAACAAATTAAACATATAGCAAAGAGAAGAAATGTTATATACCTTTGGAGAAATAGATTAAGGTGATAATGTAGGCTTAAATATGAGTGGGAAAAGGATGTAATGATAGAAAAAAGTATGAGCAAAAAGGTACATTATAGGGTCCTAACATCCCCCCCCCAACTAAAAAGGTTGCATGTCCTCAGGCAACTTCAATCTGAATCAGAATCCGGATATCGACTATGAGCATGCAAATTACTTAAGCAGTAGTTGTGGAAAGTACTGTCTGTTGGAGCTATGAATCCTTGAACACATTGTAGCCTTTGCCAGGCTACTGCTTCAACCTTCTTGGGAAACTTATGATGAACTTGATACTTCTTTACTGGTATCCACAGAATGGGAAAATGGAACTAATAACCTATCCAATTTTCAGCACATTGCTGGACACATTTGATGGAACTCGGTATCTGGGAGATTGTTGTCTCAAGATTGGTAGGACTAAAGGGATTGTGTTCCTGTCTTTTCTCATAAGATTATTGCCAAAATGTGTTATTTTCTTCTAGGGAAGCAGTCTCTGTGGATTTAATAAACTGTTGGCAATCATGAAGTATTGTTGCCTGTAGTTGCCTTATGTATTGAGTCATCCCTAATTTCTTCAAAAATTTGTAATATTCTGCAACAAAGGTGGTAGTGTTATGTGGTTCTGGACGTATCCAGAGGAGACGGTTATCTTCATTATGCTTGGTATCTAGAAAATCATTCTTCCACGTAATCCGGTTGGTAAGGAAGGAGACGAGTGCCCGAATCTAGATATCACCAACAAGAGGGTTGAGATTAAGTTGTTTGTTCTCAAGAATAGCTTCATTATGAAGATATACCTCACATAATAGTTGTTGATCAATAGTAGATGCTTCTGCAAAGGTTTTAACAAAATCTTTTGGTTTAAGCACTGCATAGGGTCTTCCATCTTTGATTGATTTAATCTGAAAAAGTGTAAGTCGTTCTATAAGGAAAAGAGAGTAATTTGAGGATGGTTTCCTAGCAGCCAACAATTTTTGTACCAAATCAAACATCAGGAGCAATTTGCCTTTTAACTCTTCATTCTGCTTCTTATGGGCACGAAATTCTTGGCGTGTTTGCTCCAAATCTTCCCAGTTTGAATAGATGTGGTTCAGCCAAAGTAGTATGTGCTACTGCAGACTTTTGTCCTATGTAATAGCAGACTCCTTTTTCCATTTGTCCATTATTGCCTTCTCATTCCATGGTTGAGTTTGTGTTTCAGCATCGCAAGTGGTAGACTGAGGTAGGGTCTAAGTGTCTTGTTCCACAAGAGTAGGGGTAATGATCTTTCTAGGAGGGGAAGATTCATCAATAGGCAGTGTTTGTACATCTTTACTAATAAAAACAGGGGCTTCAGATGTAGCAGTTGTTGTAGGCCAGGGTTCATTTTTTTGAATTTTGGAAGGTCCTACTAGTTCTTGTGTAACAGTAGGGTGTTCTTCTTCTTTAACTGCAAAATCCGTAGGTGCAGGGGAAGCTCCAGACATTGGAATTTGAACCAATTTGTAGCCTGCTTGATAATAAATATTCCCACATTTGTTGCACATATACTCTCTACACTGATCATATTTTGTGTTTTTCTCTGCCATGGCCGCTACGCGAGCTAAGGTATACAAATTAAGTTCCCTATCATAAACTTCCTTTGCCATTACCAGCTCTTATTTGTAAGCTTCCAGTTCTGATCTTAGAAACTCGTTCTCTTGTAAGAGAGAAGCCATTGTTGGTTCTGGTTGTTGATCTGTCATCGGTGTATCAAGAGGGGTGACTAGTTTTTGTGTAGCGGTCACAACTTTGGTAGCTGGTTCTTGTGGAGAAGCTACAAAATTAGCAGTTGAGTCTTGTGTTTCAGCCACTTGATGTAAGGCAAATAGTGTTGCCACACCCTGGGCATGTGATTCTTGAATTTCAGGAATATAGTCAGCAGTTGGTTCTTTTGTTTCAGTTGTAGTTGGTTCTTGTGTAACAGCTATAGTTGGTTCTTGTGTTTCAACTACTGAATGAGTAGTTGGTTCTTGTGTAACAACTATTGTTGCAGCATCCTAGGCATCTGATTCTTGTATTTCAAGAATGAAGTCAGCAGCTGGTTCTTGCATTTTAGCTGTTGCTAGTTCTTGTGTAACAGCTACTGAATGAGTAGATGGTTCTTGTGTTTCAACTACTTGATGTAAAGAAAATGATGTTGCAACATCTTGGGCTTCTGGTTCTTGTGTTTCAGTGTCTGTGGGTTGAACAGGTAAAAATTTCGGGGTTTGGGAGGGTAGAGGTGTATGGTTTTTTAGCAAAATAGGTTGGGGGTTTAGGGTAGTGGCAGTAGTGGTTTCTCTTGTTGAAGCCCTCATTCGTTTTTTTGGTAAAAAGAAAGGAAAAGTAGGAATTTGTTTCTTTCTTTTGCATGTGGGTTTTTCCTCGGTGATGGGGTAGGGAGGGTTATCAGGTTTATCTGCTTAAAAATTATCACTAAGGATATGAATAGTAGGGGTAGATGATTCTGGTAAATTGTGGGGCGAACTTGGTATGGTGGAAGGAATTGGGTCAATTGGATCTGTAGGTAGATTAGTAGGTATTTCCGAAGGGTCAGGAAGGTTTTGTGATTGCTCTTCATGAGGGTTTTCAGGATGTTCAGCAGCTTCCTGAGGGTTTATGGGTGGATTATTTAGGGGAGGGTTTTGTTGGGAAAAACCCTTTTGGATGAGTAGTTGAACGAGACGGTGATGGGTGAGGGAAAGGGCGGGATTTTTAGCCTTTTTACAATAATGCGACATATTTCTAAGACATCTGAGTAGATAGTAGGGAATATTCACCAATCTAGCATGTCATAAATGAGATAACAAGACAAAATCATACTAGTAAACTACCTGGTATCGGCCTTCACAAGTGAGATAGTGCTTGACAAAATCTGTAACTTTCGGCCAAGGAGGTGGCAATGAGCTAAGTTGAACACTCCAGCCTTTAGGCTCAACTTGTTCTCCTAGCAAGAGAAAATCATGATGGGCATTAAGGATAATGTGTTTGCGGTTGAACCAGCGAATGCCACTAACAGGAAGACCCAAAACCTATACTATATCATCTTCTGTGACTGGAATCCTAACCCCTTGAACAATAGAATGGTCTTGTTGAATATTCTAAGCAAATTGAAGAACTTGTTGTTGATCAAATCCCTGAAGCCTCTAAAAATAACCCAGCCTGCCTGCCTGTTGAAAGATTTGGTATACTTTTGGATACAATTCTAGTAGGGTTGTCGTGGCAGGTTCGTATCGTATAATAGGGCCTCCCATAGCTAACATATCAGTAGAATGCACAGTCATAGAGTCAAGTAACCGCTCCCGAACAGAGTAAGTTTTGCGGATGAAGGCATGCAAATGGTGGTGAAAAAAAACCGAAATGATGGGTAAAAAGGAGTGACGGTAGTCGGTTCGTGGGAAATGATGGCATAAAATTTTGATATCCCCCCCCCAACTACGGATAAAATAGTGAATTTAAGTGAATGATAGTAGTGAATCAAGATCTTCTCATTAGCCATCGTTCAATTGTATTTACATATAAAGTTTACATACCTCATCTTTACCTTTGATTTGTACTTCGAAAAATATAGTGCCTATTCATAATAGATATGCAGTAACCATGGGAGAGACTTTGGATTTATTAGAGAAATTGTATCAATGGTTTGTTTAATCATGAGAGAAGTTCGTGAAAGGACAGAATGTAGTATGAAAATAGGAGAAGTGAGAGCGAAAGAGCTGAAGCTAATGTTTTTATTGACGGGAAATGCTGAAAAAGTGGTGTTTCAGCAACAGGAAAAGAATGGAAAAATGTTTGTTGAAGAGTGATGTTTTAACAATGGAAAATACGTCTGAAGAATTGGTGTTTTAGCAGCGGAGAAAAAAATGGGGAAAATATTTTTGATCAGTGGTGTTTCAGCAATGGGAAAGATGGGGAAAATGAGGAAAATGTTGTTGAAGAGTGGTGTTTCAGCAATGGGAAAAAGGGCGAAATGTTGTTGAACAGTGGTGTTTCAGCAATGGGAAAAAAAAGAGGAAATGTTGTTGAATAGTGGTGTTTCGACAATGGGAAAGATGAGGAAAATGTTGTTGAAGAGCGGTGTTTCAGTGATGAAAAAAAAGGGCGAAATGTTATTGAACAGTGGTGTTTTAGCAATGGGAAAAAAAAGGCTAAATGTTGCTAAACAGTGGTGTTTCAACAATGGGAAAAAAAAGGCAAAATGTTGTTGAACAGTGATGTTTCAACAATGGGAAAAATGGGAAAAGTGAGGAAAATGTTGTTGAAGAGTGGTGTTTCAGCAATGGGAAAAATGGGAAAATGAGGAAAAATGTTGTTGAATGGATTGAAGAAAGAGGGAGAAATGATTCACAAAATGAAGCTTGGATCTGCTTGTAGTAAGATTGTCCTTTCTTGGTAGTCCTTTTCTTGGATCGAGAATATGCAAAAGAATCAATTGTAACATGGCATTCCTTGACAGGGATTATTAGTAAAAGAAATTTAATCTAATACTAAAGAAATAAAATTCAAAAAAATTAATTGCAATGAGGGGCAGGAGGCTCCTCTAAAAAGAGATAATGTGAATCTACCACACATGTGGCCTTAAAATATTATTTGGAAATGGGGCGCTGGTACAGACGGAGCTGATGACCATTCACTAATAACGGTGTTTTAGAGTCATCAATTGTTAGGAGCCTTATTGTTCCATTGGGGAAAACAATATCCACTTTGTAAGGTCCTAGCCATCTTGTACGTAGTTTCCCTTGAAATTCTTTAAGTCAAGAATCATACAGTAAAGCCCAATTACTTTTTTGGAATTTCTTATGCTTGATGGTTTTATCATGCCATTTTGTTCTTTGTTGTTGAATCATAGTTGTTTGGTGAATGGCATCTAGTCTTTTTTCATCCAATTCATTAAGCTGTTGCAATCTGGTTGTTTGTGCATCAGTCAAATCAAGGTTAACAACTAAAGCAGTCCTTAAGGTTTTGATTTCAAATTCCACAGGAAAGACAACACTTTTTCCATAAACTAATTCATAGGGGGAGAATCCTGTAGTATTTCTCCATGTAGTTTTGTAAGCCCATAATGCTTCAAGGAGCTTTTGAGACCAATCCTTTATGTTTTCCTTCACAGTTTTTGTGAGAATGGCTTCTATTACTTTATTTGTGCTTTCCACCTGTCCATTGTCTTGGGGTGGTATGGTGTAGTCATTCTATGATGAATATGATATTTTTGAAGGATGGATTTAAAACCATGAGAAGTGAAAGGAGGTCCCCCATCTGTGACTAATTCTCTAGGCACTCCAAATCTAATAAAGATATCTTCAAATAAAAAATCTAGAACAACTTATTTAGTAGCTCTATGGAGTGCTTTAGCCTCCACCCATTTGGTCATATAATCTGTGCAGACCACTATATAAACTTTTTAATTGGATGAAGGGTTAATGGGTCCTACAAAGTCTAAGGCCCATCTTTCAAATGGTTCGAGTACTACCTAGGGATTTAATGGAATTTCATCTCTATGATTAGGTTGACCCATTCTTTGATAGCTATCACAGGCCCGAACATATTTCTTTGCATCTTTAAAAAGTGAGGGCCAATAATAACCCATCCTGAGAATTTTATGTGTTGTTCTTTTATCAGCAAAATTCCCTCCACAAGGGCCATCATGAAAAGCTTTTAGTAAATCATAAACCTCATCTTCTCTAATGCATCTTCGGATTTCTTGATCAAGTCCTGTGTGGAAAAGACACCCACTTATCCAGCTATACCGAGCACTTTGTTGAATGATTCTTCTTTTCTCTCGGTGGGATAGGTGTGGTGGTAACTTCGCTGCAACCAAATAGTTAGCGATGTTTGCATACCATGGTGAGTGAGAAGATACTGCAAATAAATATTCATCAGGAAAGGAATCATCTACTGGAGTATTATCATCAAGTGTTAACTGAGAAACGAAATCAGCAACTACATTTTCTTTTCTTGGTCTATCTACAATTGTAATATCAAATTCTTGTAATAATAGTAACCATCTGGTGACTCAAGCATTTGTGACGGATTTGTTCATTAAATATTTGATAGCTGAGTGATCAGTATGGACAAAAGTAGGATAGCCAGTGATGTAATGTCGAAATTTATTAATAGCATAGATAACTGCTAAAAATTCATTTTTGGTAACTGTATAGTTAAGTTCAGCAGGACTCATATTCTTGCTAATGAAGTAGATAACATAAGGGAGATGATTTTCTTCTTGTCCCAAGACATCTCCTATTGCAGTATCTAAAGCATCTGAGGATATATGAAAGGGAAATGTCCAATCAGGTCCTCTTAGAATAAGAGTTGTAGATAACTGATGTTTGAGTGTATCAAATGCTTCCCGACAAAGATTAGTCCACTTGAATTCAGTATTTTTCATAAGTAACACAAACAAACGAGAAGCTATTTTGGAAAAAAAAATGATAAATCTTCTATAGTATCCAGCATGTCCTAAGAAACTTCTCACATTTGTTTGGGTTTTGGGAATAGGAAGGTCTTTAATGACTTGTATCTTGGATGGATCTACCTGAATTCCTTGAGATGAAATAAAATATCCAAGTACTACTCCTTCACTCATCATCATATGACATTTTTCTGTGCTTAAGGAGAGGTGGGCTTGTATACATCATTTAAGTACTTTCTCAAGGTTTTGTAGTTCTTCTTCAAAAGAAACACCATAAGGGGTAAAATCATCCATAAAAATTTCCATAGAGTCATTAATCATATCAGAAAAGATTCCTATAACTTCTCTTTGAAAGGTTGTTGGTGTATTACATAGTCCAAATGGGAGGACTCTATAAGAAAAAGTTCCCCATGGGCCAGTAAAAGTGGTCTTATCTTGGTCTTTGGGTGCAATTTTGATCTGGTTACACCCACTGAAACCATCTAAGAAAGAAAATAATTTCTTCCCTAACAAACTATCTAACACTTGATCAATGAATGGTAACGGAAAGTGATCTTTTTGAGTGGCTTTATTTAAGGCTATATAATCTACACACACTCTTCATTTCCCATTTTTCTTAGGAACTATTACCAATGGGGAAACCCATTCACTGTCCAATATGGGATATATAAACCCTGCATTAAGCAATTTTTGAAGTTCCTCTTCAACAATTTCTCTTAAATTAGGGTTCATTCATCGTTGAGATTGGCAGATTGGTCGACAATCTTCCTTGATATAGATACGATGAGTACATAATTCAGGAGAGATTCCATTCATATCTGTATAGTCCCATGCGAATGCTTCCTTATGTTCAAGAAGTAACTTCATTAATTGTTGTGTTTCAGCAACTGTCAAGTTAGGGTTTATATTCAGTGTTTTGCTAGGTTCAATTTCTATTGGTATACTTTTAGAAGAGATGGTAGCTGATGTTTGAGGTATGTCTTCAGGGTTAAGGTTTTCCTGGGTATCTGAATCCAAAAGTGCAGCTAGTTGATTATGTGTTTATGGAGTCACAGAGGAGGGTTCACAAACAAAATTATTAATTACTTCATCCTTAGTGGCATCTTTAAGGCTTAAGGCTTGTCTGATAGCCAAGATAGGTTGAGTAGTTTGATCATCAAAGTCCACCCATAAGGAATTGTCATTATTAATCAAGGGTGTAGCAAGAGTGTTTGAGGACAGTTGTACCTCTTCAGGTACATCGTGATTTTTTATTTCTTCTTTATCGGAATCAGAAGAGGTAACATCATCAATGATAGGTTCTACTATTTTCCCAGATCGTAAATGAATATCATTGCATTGTGTAGGGAAAAGAGAAATTATAGGTTGGTTTTGAATATCAATGCACTGCACAGCCTTATTATTGGGGTTAGGGTTAGGTTGTACAGGTAGTTGGGGCCTCATCATTTGATTATTCGGTGGAGTACCTGATGGAAAAGAGAGTGGTTGCTGAACTTGTGATTGAAATTGAGGAAATCGATTTGGGAACGAGGGTTGTTGACCTCTCCAATTTGGATTCCATTGGTTAAGGTAAGGTTGTTGTTGTGAAGGCCAAGGTGTCCATATTGTTGGGTCTACAAAGGGAGGGTTTGTTTGTTACATGGGTGGGTAATTCATTTGATTGAAGGGAGGGTAATTTGCTTGACTAAAAGAAGGATAATAATTCCAACGATTAGAAGATGTAAATTGCATATTAGGATTCATACCTTGTCCCCGCGGTTGCCATTTCCTTCCTTGTGTCAATAGATAGACAGCTTCAGCTTCTTCATTGGTTGGTTGTAATGCTGCTTTGATTCCTGGTAAAGAAGGGCATTGTTGAGTTTCATGATCCTTATCACAAATAGTGCAAATTGGCTTTTTGTCCAATGGGCATTCCCTTCGTGGGTGCTTATCTCTGCATTTGGAACAAAAGATGGACATAGCTGCTTCTGCTTTGGCTTGTTTCTTTTGAATCTGCAAGGTGTCAATTTGTGAAGCAAAAGAGCTTAACATTTCAGTTTTAAATTCCTCAAGTAGATTACCTATTTCGGCTCTTGTTGCTCCTCCACTGGTTGATTTTTGAACTCTTGAAAATGTGGTATCCCTGTTGTTTGATCTATTCCTTGCAGCTCCTCTTGAACATCTTTTACAGAGGTTAACAATTTCATCATATGATTCTTTAGATATATCCCATTTTCCAAGCATATTCAGCATATCTAGACAGTCATCCTTTACTCCTTTTAATAATATTGTTTTAAGAATATCTTTACTTACATCGGGGTGACTGGATCTTTGTAGATTATACTGTAGCCTTTACACAAAGTCCTCCAAATTTTCATCCTCTTTCTATATCATCTTCAATAGTTCCTCTCTTTTTTCTCTTGTTCGGAAATAGTCTTGATATTTGTGCAGAAATTTCTATTTCATTTGATCCCATGTTATGATTACATGACCTCCAAGACTCATGAACCATCTTAATGCATTTCCCTTCAATGTTGTTGGGAATAACTTTAATTTTTTAGCATTAGAAATGTAATCATAACCTCTGCATAATATGTCAAACTCGAAAAGGAATTCATCAGGATCTTCAGAAGATAAACCATGAAAGTTAGGTAAAGCTGAAAGTGGAATATTCTTCATGGGAGCTACTCCTCTAGGAAGATCACCAATAGGAAATCCTAAGGTAGAAAAAGAGTTTTCATCGTTTACCTCTGCTTCAAGACCTACCTGTTCTTCATGGTGCAGTTCTTCATTATATCCATCCATGGTTTCTTATGTTTGTTCCCCTACTACACTTGCTCGATCCTCAATGTCTTCTTCTAGTTTTTCAACTATCTTTGTTTCAAAGTTCGCTTGAAAGGAAGGTTGAGGCTTTAGTTTTCGAGAGCTTGGTCATTGAGGAACAACAAATTCATATTTTGATATAATCTGGTCGATGAAAGTCTTTCTTCTTCCTCTTCCTCTACCCCTTCCACCTGTAGGGTCAGTTTCCTTGGGAGGTCCGCATCCTCTCATGCAATCTATACATCTGAAAGAAAAATGTAAATGATTTTGAAATCTATAATTTCCTTCCCCGGAAACGGCGCCAAAATGTTGGTCACTATAATTTCTTATTAATTAAAACAATCAAGTGTTACATAAATTGTCAACCCAGGGAAGTCTGTTTATTTCAAAGGAAATCACACACTGTATGTGCTCAATCTCAAAAGAAATCCAAAGTTGTAGTAAAATTTACACTCATCACACCTTGCTTTGAACAGACTGAAGTTCTACTCTGAATTACAGTAAAAGCAATCTATCTATTGCAGAGTTTAAGATTCAAAAGGAAATAATTATCAGAAGAATCATGGATTACATTAAGAAAAAACAACCTAGGGAAAATGAACCTTTTAGCATACTGCAAAGAAGACTAACTATTCTATAATAGAGGAAAGGACCCTATTCCCCAAAGTAGGAATCTTCAGCACCTGTCTCTGACTATCACACTTTCATAAACTCATTCTGTAAATAGAATTACCAATCAAAATGATTAACAACTATCGAAAACTAACTATTCTGTAACAGAGGACATGACCCTATTCCCCAAAGTAGGAATCTTTAGCACCTGTCTCTGACTATCACACCTTCAAACAGAATTACCAATCAAAATGATTAACAATTACCTAGGAATGAATTGTATGAAAACAATGTAATAATCAGTGGAAATAGAGTTTCAGCAAAATAGAGTCTTAACAAGGCATAGATAAAAACAATACTAACACACTATAGAAACTAATGGGTGAATCTTGTGAAGAAGGTAGGCCCTTTCCTTCTCACAAGATTCCCCAAAAATAAAAGGAATTAGGAAGGAATGCTCAGAATGATATTTTATTCATCTGTCAAATGTGACAAGTTACAATATCCAAAGTGAACACGCTCCTTCTCTGTAATTCACTTCTAGTTAAGCCTTTTCGTAATCCCCCTCTAATGTTGATTTCTTCCCTATTTAAAGAGGAGAATCCTCTTAATACAATTAAGCATAAAATTACATGTGTACATACAAATCCTATTCTTAGTCTGATCTAATATTCTATGTTGGAATAGGATATTTTGATCTCCCGTAGAAAAATGATGTTACAGTAGTTGGAATGGTGTTGGCTTAAGGTACATCTGTTGCGACCGGTGTAACAGCTTCTTTATTTATCTTTTCTTGTTATCGTTGTTTGTAAAATAATGTTTCAACATCGCAAATCATGGATTGTTTTAGCAAAGGGATTTGCATCCTGTTTGACTGTTTCAGCAACATGGTCTCAAGCAGCAACGATGGTTATAATGGTGTTGGCTTAAGGTACAACTGTTGTAGCCAGTGTAACATCTCCTTCTTGTTACTGTTGTATGTGAAATGTTGTTTCAGCATCGCAAATCACGGACTGTTTCAACAATGAGATTTGCGTACTGTTGATTGTTTCAGCAATGTGGTCTTCAAGCAACACAGTATATTAACTATAGTTCAAACTGTTTCAGCAACTATATATTTCTGATTAATGGCTAAGTATGAGAGTAATGTAAAATTACATGTAAAACAAATTAAACATATAGCAAAGAGAAGAAATGTTATATACATTTGGAGAAATAGGTTAAGGTGATAATGTAGGCTTAAATATGAGTGGGAAAAGGATGTAATGATAGCAAAACGTATGAGCAAAAAGGTACATTATAGGGTCCTAACAATGCTCAAGATCTTCCAAATTTGATTTGGAAATCAGATTTGAAATCTGATCTAATTGGAAGGAGACATCATCTCAAATGTTTGTAACAAGAGGATGTGTAGAAGTCTTTGTATGTGGCTCATGTGATGCATGCATGGGAGTCTCTGTATGTGTCTCCTCAGATGCATGCATGGGAGTCTATGCATGTGGCTCATGATATGCATGTGTGATGCATATAGAAGTCTCTTCAAACTGAGAATTTTTTTCTTCCAGTGGATTTTTTGTTGGCTTTGTCTTGTCAATATCCTACGTGCATTCTTCAAAATATTCCTTTATCCTGAATAGGAACTCCGATTTGTTTCACACTTCATTTGGAGTTGAGAGTGATATCACATGATACTGAATTTCAAGAGAAATAAACATGCAGATAAGTTTGAAAGTTGTATCTTATCTGTTGAAAAAATATTTTTTTCTCATCGGCATAATCAGGCTCTGCTTCTGTTTCCATGGGCAACCATTGCAGTAGCCAGGGGATGGGAAGTTCACCATATGGACGTGAAGAATTAATTTCTTCATGTTGTTCTCCTAGAAGAGATATACATGGAGTATCCTTAGGGGTACATACAAAACTCATCTCTAGTATGTCGACTGAAAAAATCACTCTATGGCCTCAAGCAGGCTCCTAGAGAATGGTATGCTAAATTGGACTCTTATTTACTGTCTCACTCCTTCATTAGAAGTAAATCAGATCCTAATGTTTATATGTTGAGAACTTCTTACTCTCAATTGATCTTAGTGCTATTTATAGATGACCCCTTGAGCACAAGTAGTTCGGCCTCAACAATCATTGTGGTTAAAGACATTTTGCATGAAAGGTTCTCAATGATCGATATGGGTCCTCTCCACTTTTTCCTTGGTATTGAGATCAACTAGGATGCTTCAAGCATCAATTTGTCTTAGTCTAAGTATGTCAAGGATCTCTTGGTTAGATTCCACATGACTAACTACAAATCTGCAACCACACCCTTCTTGTCCAGGGTAAGGCTCGACGATGATGGGCATACACCATTGGTAGATAGCACATGGTATTAATAGCTATTGGGGAGTCTATTATATCTCACTCACTCTCGACCAAATATCTCATATCCAATAGGGGTAGTTTCCATGTACATGCATGACCTGCATGAGATTCACTAGAAATTTGTCAAGTGCATCCTCAGATATGTTCAGGGTGTTAATAATTGTAGCTATGTGAGACATTCTCTAGCTTACAAACCTGTGAGATGTGGATCATTACATTTATGTGAGTCTTTATCTCAACTTACAAACCTAAGAGAAATCCCTTAAGAAGGGTATGTGGTTCATACCTGAGACAGATCTAGGAATGTAGAGATGACCTCCATTCAGAGAGTTGAGAAGAACCCCAATGATTATCCAGTGCGAAAGGTGATCTATTGAGTTAGACGTGACTGTGGTTGAGCACAAGGTGAACGTGTGAAATCCAAAAGTGTTGGGTGCATCGTCATGTGAATAGAAATGAATATGATGTATTAGCCTTCTTTGAGCACCAGAGTTGACAAGAAGACTACATATGATTCTCCTATGTGAGGCAGTGGGAAAGAAGATCTGTAGAGTGGATGTGTCTATTGGATTACTAAGAGGGGGGGTGAATCAGTAATAGAGAAATAATATCCATTTTAACCATATAATCCAAGTGTTATATCAATGTAGCATTATCATCCAATAACTGCAGAGTAAATAAGCAATGAACAAATGAACAATCATACACATACATAGTACACCAATGTTTTACGTGGAAACCCAAAGCGGGAGAAAACCACAGAATACTTTTTCTTATATGTCTTGAAGAATTACATTCATTGGAAGCACCATTTTCCTTTATTTTCCAGCTGCAACTGGAAGGAGGCTCCAACCCCCTTGTTTCTCAATCTACAACCTAAAGGAAGCTCCAACTCACCTATTCTCTGGCTACAAATAGAAGGAGGCTACAACCCCCTATGTTCTCTGGCTACAACCGGAAGGTGGATACAACCAACTGTCCTTGCCCCGTCCAACCGCCTTGAAGTAGAAGTAGAATTATGGAACCACTGTCACACTATCACTGTGAGATATACCGATGTAAACCTATACCAATAAATCTGAACCATGCATCAACATGTACCTCAACCTGTAATCAACATGTACCATAAACAAGTGCATCAACCATGCACCAACCTGTACCAAACAACCTGTAATCAACCTGTACCATAAACAAGTGAATCCAACCATGTACCAATCATGTGTCAACTACTCATCAACTATGACTCATCAATATGTACCAACATCATCAACTATACACCTCATGTATGTGCCAACTCATCAACTACTTGTGTCAACCATGTACCCAACATGTACCTCAACCAAAAGCCCTCATCAATATCATCTTCCAAATATGGTTTGTAACTCTGTAATATACATGGTGTATATGATCAGATACCTGCAAATCTTCCTTAACTTTAACAACAAGAGACTAGCATTTTCATCAAACTTTTCTTTAGTCTCACATGACTAGTTTTGGATTAGTCAACAACCCTAACTTCAAATAATCATAACTATGTACCTATAATGAATAAATATTTGAAACTGATACACAATTTTCTTCAGTGTCTTTTATGCAATTCCTCCAGGTGTCACTACTTGGAACCTCTCAGAAAAATATTTATACAAAAAATGGCATACCTTGATGAATTTTGGATTATTCTAGAGAGACACCTTGTAGAGCGTGCCCCGCACAAAGTTTTTGTTGAATCGATCTGAAAATTTTACACAGCATACTACAGACTATACTCTAACCAACACATTTTTTCTTACTAAATTTGGATCTTTTATGAAGAAGTTATGATGTTTTTACCCGAAACAATTGTTTTAGACTAGTTTCAGGACTAGCCACAAACACTATTTTCCACGGAGTGTCACTCCAAAAATACGATGAACCACAAGAGGAATTGTTTACCACAAATACTTGGATATGTTTCCTCAATGTCCTATCAATCTCACGGTCTGAATCATTCCAGAAAACAATTTATTGCGAAAATGGTGAGATGACCTGTAAATAACATACCTTAGAAAGCATCATCAAAAGAATTTATCCTCCCTTGAATTTCAGCCCTCTTTTCTTCACCTTCCCTTTGAAATTAGGCTCATATATACTTTGGTTACCTCATTCACCTATAGATATTCAATATTCTCAAGTGTGATGTAAAATGAGAGAGCCTTGCCTCTTATTTATACTCTCCATCTTCTAGGTCACTTAACCCATTTCTAGGTCACTTAACCCATTTATAGGTCACTTAACCTATTTTCCTCATTTTT
>ML802670.1:0-16215 GCA_009831015.1 Picea engelmannii | reverse complement strand
TTTAAATATTCCTCCTTGACTTTTTCACCTCACTTTATCATTTAAATAATCTTCTTTGATTTTGTCACTTCACTTTATTATTTAAATAATCCTTCTTGACTTTGTCACTTTACTTTATCATTTAAATAATAATTTCTTCTTTGAAATCTCTTTGACTTCTTTGACCTTTTGGGGCTTCAAGCCAACATATGAGGGTCCTCCAACTTCGTAAGGTCATAATTCTCAAACCATGAGGAGTTATGTGACGTTCCACATACCACCAGAAATGGCATGACATGTATTATCCATATAGAATAGTATTACCTTCAAATATATTAAAACTCATACCATTATACATGAAACAACCTTGGTTACATTACCCAAACCTTTGTGCTACCATAATTCGCTACCGGACTTTCTTCGAGGGTTGACATCAATGAAAACCAACATTAATCAACAATCTCCCCCTTTGGCATTGATGGAAACACTCTGATGCAATACTAAAATTATGTCATGCAATACTGAAGTCATATCACTCATGCTCCCCCTGGAAACATGCCTCTTTCCTATGCATCTCTGTGACCATTTCTCCCCCTGGAACCATGCCTCTGTCCTCTACATCTGATGAATATCTCCCCCTTTGTCATCATTGGCAAATGTATCTTTCCATCCGAGGTTGCTCCCCCTGACTGAACTGTCCCCTTTATGGTGCTTCCTCGTATACATCTAAGACATATAAGATAAGCATTCAAAATAATTCATTTTGGAGTAGAAATAACTCTAAGTCTCTCACGAAGATACTCAAATGATTCTCGTGGAAGTGGTTTTGTAAATATGTATGCCACTTGTTCTTTTGTGCCCACATACTCAACTCTGATGTTCTTTTCTGCAAATTGTTCCCGTAGAAAGTGATACATGATTGGAATGTACTTCATCTTAGAGTGAATGACTGGGTTCTTTGAGATACTGATGGCACTTGTATTATCACAATATATTGGAATTGGCTCATCATACTCAACCTGTATATCTATCAAATTTTGTTTCATCCAAAGAACCTGTGTTGATCCGGATTATTTTCAGCACGAAATTAGAGCGGAGATATAATAAAGAAATGCACAGAGATATTGCAGATATTCAATAATATAACAAAAAATGTATGAGAGATGCAACCATAAACACAAATATATAGTAATACACGATTTGTGTTCATGAAATAAATGTATAGAGACTATAAAAATACAGAGTGAAATACTCACTAGAATGGTGGCAGCTTATCTCTGAGAAGAGATGTGACGGCTACTCGCATTCACAAGAAGATGATTACAATGAGGCTTTGAAGGCCTTTTTACAATAAGCAGGAATGTTAAAATCCCTAGGCATCCAAAAACCTAACCCTAGGAGATGAAGCGCCAAAATTCATGTGGGCCCCATTTGGGTAAGTTAGTACATCAACTTCCCGGGGTCGTAACTTTTGCATACAATCTTCGTTTTAGGCATATGATAGCCCGTTGGAAACGTATCATCGAGGAGATTCATTTTGGGGGCTCAATCATTCCTTTATATATTATTGAGAATCTTGATCCTGAAAAACCTTCATTTGGGCCCTCAAAATGGCCCCGAAAGTTAAAATTGCTAAAAATAGTAAATTGTCAAAATTGCCAGAAAATTGTTTTGAGACAGTTGGAAAAGGTGGGTGGCCACTGATATCCACCTATATCAATCCTCCCTCCTTAAAAATAAATGGTCTCCATTGCATTGAGTGCCCGAGGAAGAGGGAAAAGAGTTTGCTAAATTTGCATCTTGGTGAGTTGCTTGCCTTATTGGAGACGTTGTGTTGATCAGTTTGTGGAAGTTTGTCACGAACCTATTGAGGTTGAGGTTGTTCAACAGGTCGAGATACACGATAGGAAGGTGTGCAGAAGGAATCTTTGCGCTTTGTTGCAACCTTTTCGACCTGCTTCTATTGGATAGAACATGCTTGGGGCGAGGTTGTAGTGGTTGCAGTGTTTTTTTGTTCCCCTTTTGAACATATTGTGAAGAAGCTGAATTTTGCAGTATGAGATACTACCTTGCAGCACTTTTTAGGTGGAACAATAGTCGGAACTACCTCTGGTATTCTATAGATATGACCCCCTAGAGAAATAATGACACTGCAGGGTCGAGACTCATAAGCAACATGGCGTCTCCACATATATGGTTGGCCCAAGAGAACATCACAAACATCCATTGGTGCAACATCATATAATACATCATCCTTGAAGGGTTGGATGTCGTATGACAATCAGCACTGCTGGATGACACGAAGTTCTCATCCTTGGCAAAGCCAATCGATGTTGTATGGTTGTGGGTGTGGTGTTATTGACAATCCCAATTGTTTGATGACCTTTGGTGAGATGAGGTTCTTATGGATTCTGCTATCAACAATAAAATGTAGTGGGGTCCCCTTCACCCACAACTATGAATGAAAAAGGTGCTCCCCCTCTTCAGGATCTGTTGGTTCTTCTAGTTAAATTGTTGCAGTCGCAACAATAGAAGTGGGGTCTACATCAATGATCTGTCCTTTACCAGTATATTCAGAATCAGATTCTGAATCAGGGTTCGGCTCCTTGTATTTTATCTCGGCCACCAATGACTATTTGGAGGAACATTCATCAGTGTTGTGCCATGGGCTTTTGTGGAAATCGCACCATTTTTCGGTGTCCTTCTTTGTCTTCCCGTGACCCTTCTTTTCCTATGGCTTGGACTAGTTTTCAGGAGACTGTTTGTTAGGGTCATCTTTTTCATACTTTGGTTGTTGCGGATTTGCAGAACCGAACTCCCGTTTGTTCTGGTGCTTAAATTTCTGCTCAATTTTAACAACATATTGATAAGCAGCACCGAGTGATGAGATATCCAGAATATCCATTTCAGTCTGGATGTATCTTTGTAGAGCCCCATGGTATTTTAGAACCAAATGTCATTCAGAGTCATTGATACCTAGCTTGGTGCGCAAGGTATGGAAGGTATTGGTGAACTCCAGAACTGTTTGGCCCCTCTCTTTCCGCAGTGTGTTCCATCTCATGTACTGGTCCTCATAGTTGCCAACAAGGTAATAATGTTCCTTTACAACATCCACAAAAAAATCCCAAGTGGGCTCGGCCCCATATATTTTAGACTCCTCTGTGGAACTTTTCTCCCAGTAAGTTTCCCACCAATGTTTGAAATGGTGGAGAGCTTTAAGGAGTGTGAAGGTGATCTTTACTTTGTTGGAAAAATTGTGAACAGAGAAATATCCTTCTAGCAGGTTTAACCATTTGTCTAGGACTTCTGCATCTCTCTGTCCTTCAAATATAGGAATATCAAAATTAACTTGTATCTTGAAAGGTGAGGTGCCTCCAAAGTGGTCAATTAATGAATATGCGCTTGTTGCTATCAGCAGGCATTGAAGGATGTGGGAAAAATTCTCCATCATTTCATCCCCTATCGCGTGAGAGCTTTCTCAAGCAATAAACTGATAGGATCGTTTGCTCTGTCATTTTTATTTTCTTATGCCATTGAGGGTTTCTTGGGCATGCAAATTGTCTTCAATATAGACAAGCTCAAGACCCAACTTTCTATACTAGGACCTCGTCGTGGACATGCACTGAAAAAAATGATCAAGAGCAGCCTGCTCTGATACCACTAATTTGGATTATTTTTGGCACGAAATAAGAGCAGAGATATAATAAATAAATGCATAGAGATATCGTAGATATTCAATAATATAACATAAATGTATCAGAGATGCAACCATAAACACAAATATACAGTAATACACAATTTCTATTAATGAAATAAATGTACAGAGACTGTAAAAATACATAGTGAAAGACTCGCTAGAATGGTGGCAGCTTATCTCTGAGAAGAGATGTGACAGCTACTCGCATTCGCAAGAAGATGATTAAAATGAGGCTCTAAAGGCCTTTTTACAATAATCATAAATTCAAAAATCCCTAGGCATCCAAAAACCTAACCCTAGGAGATGAAGCGCCAAAAGTCATGTGGCCCCGTTTGGGTAAGTTAGTACATTAACTTCCCGGGGTCGTAACTTTTGCATACGATCTATGTTTTAGGCATATGATAGCCCGTTGGAAAGGTATCGTCGAGGAGATTCATTTTGGAGTCTCAATTTTTCCTTTGTCTATAATTCAGAAGATCGATCCTAAAAAACCTTCATTTGGGCCCTCAAAATGGCCCCGAAAGTTAAAATTGCTACAAATAGTAAATTGTCAAAATTGTCAGAAAACTATTTTGAGCCAGTTGGAAAAGATGGGTGGCCACTGATATCCACCTGGATCATGTGTGCAACATGTTGTTTCTGCAATATACTATGTCTCGGCTATATATAGAGATATTGATGATTGTTTCTTGCTTAGCCATGATACTAAACACTCACCCAAGTAGAACGTTGCTCCACTGGTGCTTCGTCAGTCATCAATACGACCTGCCCAATCTACATCTTTGTAGGTAATAAGAGATAGATCCTTTCCTTTTGGATACCATAATTCAAACTCTTTTGTTCCTTTAAGATATCTGAAAATTCTCTTCACTGCTAATACATGTGATTCCTTTGGTGCTTCTTGATATTGTGCCACCTGTCCAACTGCCTGCATTACATCTGGTCTGGATGTTGTCACATATAGTAGGTTGCCAATCATTGACCTGTATTTCCTCTAATATATAGACTTTGAATCATCATCTTTGGTTAACTTGCAATTGGTTTTCTTGGGAGTGATGATTAGTTTGCAATCTTCCATTATGAACCTCTTTAGCATTTCTCTGATATAATTGGCTTGAGAAATAAAATTTTCTTGGTTGCTTTGACGTATTTGAAGTCCCAGAAAGAAGGATAGTTCTCCAAGTAATGACATTTCAAATTCATTCTACATTTCCTTTGCAAATTTCTGGCTTAACCTGTCATCATCACTACCAAAAATAATATCATCAACATAAACTTCAATTAATAAAATATTACCTTGACTTACCTTGATGTAGAGGTTGTTGTCTGCACTTCATTTTCTAAACCCTGCCTGTTGTAGATATTTATCCAGTCTAGAGTACCATGCTATAGGAGCATGTTTTAGACCATACAAGGCCTTCTTTAATTTTCACACATAGTCTGCATTCTCTGATAACCGAAATCCTTTTGGTTGTTCAATATAGACTTCTTCTTCAAGTTCCCCATTCAGAAAAGTTTATTTTACATCCATCTAATACACTTTAATATTTTTGGAGCATGAATAAGCTAAAAGAAATTGCATTGCTTCCATTCTGGCAACTGGGGAAAATGTATCCTCAAAGTCCACTCCTTCAACCTATGCATATCCTTTACATACCAATCTAGCTTTGTTCCTTATAACCTGTCCATGTTCGTTCAATTTTTTCCTGTATACCCACTTTGTGTCGATCACATTCTTATCATTTGTTATTGGAACCAATTCCCAAGTGTCATTTTTCTCTATTTGATCCAATTTGTCATCCATGGCTTTGTTCCAAAATTCATCTTTGTTGGTCTCTTCAAAATAGGTTCGTTCAATCGTAGATGTGAGTGTTAGGTGTGTTTGTTCTAGTGAATGGATTCATCTTCTAGTCTCAACTCTTGCGTCTTTGTTTCTGATAATCTGATCTAAAGGATGATTCTTCTGTACTCGTCTGTTGGGTGTCTTTGGAGGCACTTACTAAACTTTATATTCTTCTTCTGTCGGATTCTCTTCATATTCCTCTTCTACTTCCTTTTCATCTTTTGCTTCTTCTTTGAAAAGTTGTTCCATTGATTCATTTTCTTCTTCCTTTGATTCTGGTATTCATGTTTCATCAATTGTTACGTTGACTCTTTCTACAAATTTGTCCAATATCATATTGTAACACTTGTATGATTTCCTTGTACTCGAGTAACCAACAAGTGCTCCTTTGTCCACACGAGATTCAAACTTTCCCATTTTTCCATCTTCGCTTTTGATGTAGCATTTGCTTTCAAAAACTCTTAAGTGCTTCACATTTGTTGGGCTTCCTTTCTATAGCTCGTAGAGAGTTTTGTCATTGTTGTTTCTGAGAATTACTTTATTTTGAATGTGAACTGTTGTATTCACTACCTATGTCCAAAATATATATGTCAATTTGGAATCCATTAACATTGTTCGAGCCATTTCCTATATTGTCATGTTCTTTCTTTCAACAACTCCATTATGTTGAGGTGTCCTAGCAACGGAGAATTTCCTTTTTATTCCATGACTATTGCAATAGTCCATAAATTCCTTAGAAGTGAACTCTCCTCCATTATCATATCTCAAGCATTTGATTTTTGAATCCATTTCATTTTCAACCATTTCCTTGTAGATCATGAAGTTTTCAAAATCTTCTGACTTATTCTTGAGAAAGCAAACTACAATCATTCTTGTATCATCGTCAACTGATAACATAAAGTATTTCTCACCTTTTAAACCCTTTGTTGTAGTTGGTCCAACTAGATCAATATGCACAATTTCCAATGGTCTTGTCATTGAATATTCCTTTGATTTGAACCCGGTCTTTGTTTTCTTTCCTTGTTGACAATGCTTGCATAAATTGTTGGTTGGTTTCGTGATCTGGGGAATTTCCCTGACTGCTTCTCTTCTGCTGACTTTGACAAGGTTATCAAAATGTATGTGACTCATTCTTATGTGCCATAGCCAACTTTCATCTTCCTTTCCTAGACAACACTTTTCATTTCCAATTTCACTTAATACATATATGTTGCTTGAAGTTCTCGCAACTATGGAAATCAATTTTTCTAAACCTTCTTTTCTTATCTTGCATGTTTGTGAATCGAAAGTAACTTTATGAACTTGGTCAAACATTTGACTCACACTTAAAATATTATGTTTCATATCTTCTACTAGTAGAACATTTTTTCCCTTGGTATTCTTGTTCCCAACTCTGATTGTGCCTTTTCCAATTATTTTAGTTGAATCGTCATTTCCAAAGAAGACTGGTCCATCTCTTTCCTTTCGTAATGTAAGAAACTTGTCTCTATCACCTGTCATGTGTTTTGAACAACCACTTTCAACATACCAACCATGTTTATTATTCTTAGCTTGTAGAGCGAGTGTGCATTCGCCATTGCTATATTGATCCCGCTTTATTATCCATGTCATTTTCTGAGGTTCTTGTCTGTGATTATTGTTATTATGTTGTGGTTCTCTAGGAGGGACTATCATTCTGCAATCTTTAGCCATGTCTCCAAAATTGTTACATTTGTAACATTCCACTTCAGTGCTCAAAGATTCAAACATGTTGCAACTTATTCTTTGTGTTTCACTAGGCCTTCTTGGATAACCCCTTTGTGTATGACTTTCAAATTTGTTTGTGTTCCTGTTGTTAGCTCAGCAATTCACAACTTTATGTCCAAAATTATTACATGCATAACATAAACCAAAAAAGATAGTTTGATACCTGGGAGTTGAAGATCTTTTGGAAGGAGGTACTCTTATAAATTCTTCTTCTTCATGAGGCCTATCTGTCGGTTGTTGATTCTGAAATCTAAATCTTCTCGGTGGAAGAGTGTCCCTATAATCTTCCTTGTAGATCTTCTTATCCCCATTGATTGTTTCTGGATATCTTTTTGGATATGTTTATTTCTCTGTTGTTTTGGAGCTTGATCCTTTTTATGTCTGATTGTATCCAAGTCTAGACTTGTCGTGATGAGATTTTTTACTGCTCATAATGTCATCCAAAACTTTTGAGTTGTTCTGCATATTTTTCTTTTGAAGATCATTTCTTAATGTGACAATATTTGCTTCCAAATTTCCAATGATCTTGTCTTTTTCTTCTAACTGTTCTTTGATTACTTCTTCAATTATTTTATCTTCTTTTATTTGAACCTTCAAATTTGTGATCATTTGTTCTAGTTCTTGAGTGTCTTATTTCTTGTCTAGTTATGCTTGTAGTTTCTTGTTTTTCTTCTTTTCTCTTCTGATAACTTCTATGGCACACATTATTTCCTCTCGGTAGTCAACTTCTACCTCTTCAATTTTCTCTTCAACTTCTTCATATTCTTCTTCGGCTTCTTCATATTCTTCTTCGAAGTCTTGTTTATCACAGTCTTCTACTTCCATGAAAAAAAATCTTTCTGTCTCACTATCACTGATTTCATATTCATCTGATAATGAGATGTCTTCTTTGGTGCATAATCTTTTCTTGAAAAATTTATTTGTCGTTCTCTTGCCTTTATATGTTTGTTTTCCTTTTGAGTAACCTTCATCATTTCTCTTTTTCTTATAAGGAAATTTGTTAGCAAAATGACCAATACCATAACAATTAAAACAAATTAAAGGAATCTTACCTCTATACCTATCGTCGGTTCCCTTGTTCAGTCTTTTGACAAAGTTGGCCACTTCTTCATCATCTTCTGAGATGTCATTGTTGCTGCTATGTTATTCTTTTTGCCTTCCCTTTTGATTTGAATTTTTGGATGCTTTGAAGGCTGCTTCTTTTATATATGGATTTTCTTGTTCAGTTCTCATTTCATATGTTTTGAAGATTCCATGTAATTCGTCCATGCTTATTGAGTTTATATCTGATCTTTCTTCTAGTGTTGATAAATTAGGGTCAAATCTCATAGCAAGAGATCTTAGTACTTTTTGAACAATTACAGATTCTTTGATTTCTTCTCCCAATCATATGATTGCATTTATTGTTTCATCAACTTGTAAAAAGTAAGCTGCAATATTCTCATCTTCCTTCATCTTAAGTTGTTCGAACTGAACTCTGTAAGTTTGAGTCTTTACTTCTTTGACTTTTGAATCTCCTTCATAAATATTATGAACTTCGTCTCAAATCTCTTTAGCGGATTTACAATGTGCAACTTTGGTGAATATCGTTTCACTAAGACCATTCAGAAGTGCATTTTTGGATTTGGAATTATTCTGAATGAGTTTCACTGTTTTGTCATTTGTTGGTGGAACTGTTGATGTTGTGTATCCATCTAAAATTGATTGTCAAATTTCAAATCCATGTGCATGTATATAGGTTTTCATCCTTATGCTCCAAATTGCATACTTATGCCCATTGAATTGTGGTATTCCATTTTTATATAAGTCGTTTCTCTCTATGATCTACCTTTCAATGGTTAAATTGATTTCTAAAGGAACCCACTATGATACCAATTGTTGGATTATTAAGAGGGGGGGGTGAATCAGTAATAGAGAAATAATATCATTTGTAACCATATATTCCAAGTGTTACATCAATGTAGCATTAACATCCAATAACTACAGAGTAAATAAGAAATGAAAAAATGAACAATCATACACATACACAGTACACCAGTGTTTTACGTGGAAACCCAAAGTGGGAGAAAACCACAGAATGTTTTTTCTTATATGTCTTGAAGAATTACATTCATTGGAAGCACCAACTTCCTTTGTTTTCCAACTGCAATTGGAAGGAGATTCCAACCCACTTGTTTCTAAGGCTTCAACCTGAAGGAATATCCAACTCCCCTATTCTCTGGCTACAACTAGAAGGAGGCTACAACCCCCTATGTTTTTCAGCTACAACCATCTGTCCTTGCCCCGTCCAACCACCTTGAAGTAGAAGTAGAATGATGGAACCACTATCACACTATCACTATGATATATATCGTTGTAAACATGTACCAATAAACCTGAACCATGCATCAACCTATACCTCAACCTGTAATCAAATTGTACCATAAACAAGTGCATCAACGATGCACCAACCTGTACCAAGCAACCTGTAATCAACCTGTACCATAAACAAGTGCATCCAACCATGTACCAAGTATGTGTCAATCATGTGTCAACTACTCATCAACTATGAATGTGCCAACTATACACCTCATGTATGTGCCAACTCATCAACTATACACCTCATGTATGTGCCAACTCATCAACTACTTGTCTCAACCATGTACCCAACATGTACCTCAACAAAAATCCCTCATCAATATCATCATCCAAATATTATTTGTAACTCTGTAATAGACCTAGTGTATATGATCACATACCTGCAAATCTTCCTTAACTTTAACAAAAAGAGACTAGTATTTTCATCAAACTTTTCTTTAGTCTCACATGACTAGTTTTGGATTAGTCAACAACCCTAACTTCAAATAATCATAACTATGTACCTATAATGAATAAAGATCTGAAACTGATACACAATGTTCTTTAGTGTGTTTTATTCAATTATTCTAGGTGTCACTACTTGGAACCTCTCATAAAAATAGTTATAGCAAAAATGGCATACCTTGTTGAATCCTGGCTTATTCAAGAGAGAGACCTTGTAGAGCGTTCCCCGCACGGAATATTTTTTGAATTGATCTGAAAATGTTACAATGCATACTACAGAATTTACTCTAACCAACACATTTGGTCTTACTAAATTTGGGTCTGTTATGAAGAAGTTATAACGTTTTTACCTGAAACACGTGTTTTAGACTAGTTTCAGGACTAGCCACAAACTCTATTTTCCACGCAGTGTAACTCCAAAAATATGACGACACACAAGATAAATGTTTTACCATAGATACTTGGATAAGTTTCCTCAATAGCCTATCAATCTCACGGTCTGGGTCATTCTAGAAAAAAAAATATTGTGAAAATGGTGAGATGACCTATAAATAACATACCTTAGAAAGCATCATCAAAAGAATTTATCCTCCCTTGAATTTCGGCCCTATTTTCTTCACCTTTCCTCTGAAATTCGGCTCAGATATCCTTTGTTTACCTCAGTCACCTATATATATTCAATATGCTCAAGTGTGATGTAAAATGAGAGAGCCTTGCCTCTTATTTATACTCTCCATCTTCTAGGTCACTTAACCAATTTCTAGATCACTTAACCCATTTATAGGTCATTTAACCTATTTTCCTCATTTTTAGAGTTAACCATTTTCCATAATTAGAAAGTTCTCCATTACTTTATCATTTAAATATTCCTCCTTGACTTTGTCACCTCACTTTATCATTTAAATAATATTCTTTGATTTTGTCACTTCACTTTATTATTTAAATAATCCTTCTTGACTTTATCACTTTACTTTATCAATTAAATAATAATTTATTCTTTGCAAGATCTTTGACTTCTTTGACCTTTTGGGGCTTCAAGCCAACATATGAGGGTCCTCCAATTTTGTAAGGCCATAATTCTCAAACCGTGAGGAGTTATGTGACGTTCCACATACCACCATAAATGGCATGACATGTATTATCCATATAGAATAGTATTACCTTCAAATATATTAAAAATAATACCATTATAAATTAAACGAACTTGGGTACATTACCCAAACTTTTGTGCTACCAGAATTCACTATCAGATTTTCTTCAAGGGTTGACATCAATGACAACCAACCTTAATCAACAATGTCTGTGGACGAGCACAGGTGAACGTGTGAAGATCTGGTTCTTCTGTGTAATGCAATGAACCAGAGATATGACATCCCTATGGATGTGCCCCTTGTGGATGAGCACTAGTGGGTGTATCATATCCTTTTCTATATATTTTTCAAGAGTCATACATGTCTATAACCCTAATTACTATGTAAAGGGTACAGGTCGGCCCCACCTTAATGTGATTAATAATAAATGTAAAAGATGATTAATCTGGTTAATATTAATTATAATAATAATTATTCTTATAATTATAATGTGACTTAGAGAGTTCGGCCTTGTTGAGACAATAGAAACGTATATTGATAGGACAAGTCTAATATAAGTAAAGGAAGATTCCCCATTGTGGAATCATATCGTTCATGTGAGTTTGGAAATTTCAGCAAGTACACTTCTTTGGGAAAAGTGCACACCTCTCTTGGGCGCTAGAGTTCTAGGGTTTGAAGCACCCTCTTGTGTGCTAGGGTTTATATTGGTGGAGTTATTTCTCTTGAATAATATAGCAGATGATTTTGTTGGGTTTTCTTCCCTTGTTGAGAAGGGTTTCCCAGGATACTTCTTGTGTTCTTGTGCATGGTGTTTCTTCTTGTGATCTTGGTTGCCGCAACATTATTGTTTATGGCTAAGTGAAATGCTAAAATGGAATGAAATTCATGCTTAACCTAACATATTGAAAAATCAACATGGTATCAGAGAATAGGTCTTGAAGAACCCATTTCACAAGCTACAAGTTTTTACCAGTCTTTCCCCTTCTTTTGTAGTTCTGTAGGGTCCTCCTAGAGTTCCCAGAAACTTCATATGGCCCTCTTCTTTTGGGTGTTTCAGCCCCTTAAAACTTGAACGTTGAGGCATTATTTGGATTAGGATAGTACAGCCTTCTCCAGCGTACCTCCAGAGACTCTCCAAATCAAATTTCGAGCATTTTGAAATTTTGGCCCTAGGGTTTCTAGGGTTTCACTAATTTCTGCAGAAATTTCAGAATTACGGTTTTTGCAACTCATTGAAGGAGCTCTTCAACTCACCAGTGTTCTCCTATATTTAAAAGGATTATTGTTGGTAGTCATAAGTCCAACTAAACCTAAAATTTCTAGCGTATCCTAGCTATTAGGTTTACTAACCAATATGACAAGGGTTTGTGAAAAATCAAAAAAATGAGTAAAAATATAATGAGAGGAAAGCTTGATGATTCAAGAAAACTCAGTTCCAAGAAGACAAGACTTCAAAGGAAGACTTATTATGGGTGATAGAAAATGTGACACTATGACTACCTCCGTTATGAAGATGCCAAAGAATAGAGATCATCCATGTGCCATTGGAGGTCAACCTTTTGCGGAAGTCATGGATTTGGAGGGATCTCAGTGCCTTCAAAGGAATGACACACTTGAAGAGAAGACTCTGGGTTTGATTGTTGTAATTGTCATTCCTCTAACCTATATTTCTAAAAAAATTCTACATTACAAGTAGGTGTTGTAGCTGTGACAACATTCCTTAAATTGTTTTGATTCTAGAGATGTACTCATTATTCTCCTTTAGGAGATATTCTTTTATTGGTTCTTTTTGTTTTCTTGTTCTAGATAGGTTAACAAGAAAATAAGATGCATATCCTTCAGAGGGAGTCACTTGACTCAGAGGGAGCCAAAACTATTTGAGAAAGAGGAAGAATAGTACCATCATTGAGACAACCAATGCTACAATGCATGATCAGAATATTTCTAGGATTCCATGGGAAGAAGCATGCATGACACAGTATATGTGCAGAACAAGAGTCTTCACCAGACTTTGAAAAAAATAACTCCTGAAGAAGTCTTCATCGGAATGAAGCCTGAGATTGAACACTTCAGGTTATTTGGGTGCCTAGTTTATTTTCATGTACCCAAAGAGAAGAAGTCCAAGATAGATCCTTTAGAAAGAAAGGATACAGTGAATCTTCAAAGACATTCCAAATCGACATCCCTGGTCAAAGATAGGTTGAGATAAGAAGAAACGTTGTCCTTGAAAAAGAGACATTTTTTCAAAGACCCGGAGAATCTTAGATGGAGATTGACAGTGAGACAATATCTTCTCCCCCTTCAGCAGTTTAGAAGGAGACATATATTATTCCAGTTGATCTAGTTTCTCCATTTTATATGTTAAGAGATATTGCAGTAGGGCATAAAAGGCCTACCTAGACTCACTCTGTAAGAGGTAGAGAAACATACAAGCCTCTCAAGGCACATCCTGAGAAAGCAAAAGATATTTTCAAACTATCCTTTAGTCATGAGCCACTTCATTGATGTTGAGCCTCCTTGTCTTAGAGAAGCAATAGGAGAACAGGTATGGCAAGATGCCATAACAGAAGAATACGAGTATATCTTAAAGAATGATGTATAAGACATTATTCAGGGACCAGAAGGGAAGTCTGAGGTAACTTCCAAGTGGATCTATAAGATCAAGCATGCAACTGATGGAAGTGTCGAGAAATACAAAACGAAATCTATAGCCAAAGGTTTCTCACAAATAGAGGGAGTTGTCTATGATGAGACACTTGATCCAGAAAACCTGATACACTTCCATCCGTACTACCATCCATGAGTTGGAAATTATATCAGATAGATAGATTCTTGATGAGTTTAGATTTCATCAAGAGTGTTGCTAATCCAAACCTATATTATTATAGTGTTGGTGATGAGAGCCTGATTTTGATGACTTATTCAAAAAGCCTTGTTGTTGGATACACGTAATCATTGACTTCTGAATTTGAGATGAAGAATATGAGTATGATCCACTACTTCTTGGGACAATAAGTATGACAGAGGACCAATGAGATTCTCCTGAGTCAAGGAAAATATATAGTGAAAATACTAAAGAAGCTCAATATGACAGAATGCAAATCCATGCCCACTCCAATGGTAATGGACTTGAAGAAAATGAGTGATGATGATTCAGACAAGGTTGATCCACAGCTGATTGGATCACTGATGTATCTGGTTAACACCAGACTTGATTCATTCCATGCAGTGAGTGTGATGAGTTATTTCATGAGTCAACCGAGACAGACTCACTAGACAACAGCAAAACGTGTATCAAGATATATACGAGGCATAGTTGGATATGGCCTGAGATATGCCTCTAGTATGAAATTGAGTTTGCAGGATATTTCGATTCATATTGAGAAGAAAGTACAGTGGACTGAAAGAGCACATACAGTTGTTGTTCTACTATGAAGTTTTCCATGGTTCCTGATACAGTAGGTAACAAAACTATGTGACCTTGAGTACCACAGAGGCAGATTATATAGCATCAAGTGTGCGAAGAAATATTGCTTCACAAGATTTTGACATATTTACTTGACCATGAGATGGATCCTATGATGATAACCAAAGAGTCGTGTGTAAAGCTCCTTGATAACCCAGTGTTTCCTGATGGATCAAAACACGATGAGATGAAACGTATTTATATCAAATATTTGATGCAGAGAAAAATCGTACTCATGCAGTACCTTCCTACACATGAGTAGATTGAAGACATCTTCACCAAACTAAATTGATGAAGAAAACCTCCCTTGTTGAGATGGAGTGTTGATGAGTCCAGCCAAGACAAAATTCAAAGTACATCCATGTGAGACTTGGAATGATGAATAATTCCTCCCTAGATGAGAGGGAGTATTAATGATTGTAGCTATGTGAGACACTCTCTAGCTTACAAACCTATGAGATGTGGATCAGCTATGTGAGTCTTTCTCTCAGCTTACAAACCTGAGAGAAAGCCCCTAATAAGGGTACGCGGTTCCTGCCTAAGACAGAGCTAGGAACGTAGATATGACCTCCTCCATCCAGAGAGTTGAGAATAACTTCATATGATTATCCAGTGGGAAAGGTGATCTGTTGAGTTCGACGTGCATGTGGCTGAGCACAAGGTGAACGTGTGAAATCCCAAAGTGTTGGGTGCATCATCATGTGAACAGAAATAAAGATGATGTATTAGCCTCCTCTTAGCAATAGAGTTGATGAGAAGACTCCAGATTATTCTCCTATGTGAGGCAGTGGGAAAGAATATCTGTAGAGTGGACATGCCTGTGGACGAGCACAAGTGAACGTGTGAAGATCTGGTTCTTCTGTGTAATGTAGTGAACCAGAGATATGACATCCCTATGGATGTGCCCCTAGTGGATGAGCGCTAGTGGGTGTATCAGATCCTTTGCTATATATTTTTCAAGAGTCAAACATGCCTGTAACCCTAATTATTATGTAAAGAGTACAGGTCGGCCCCACCTTAATGTGATTAATAATAAATGTAAAAGATAATTAATATGGTTAATATTAATTATAATTATTATTATTATTATTATTATTATGTGACTTAGAGAGGTCTGCCCTATTGATCCAATAGACACTTCTATTGATAGGACAAGTCTAATATAAGTAAAGGAATATTCCCCATTGTGGAATCATATCCTTCAAGTGAGTTTGGAAATTTTAGCAACTACAGTTCTTTGGGAAATGTGTGCACCTCTCTTGGGCACTAGAGTTCTATGGTTTGAAGCACCCTCTTGTGTGCTAGGGTATATCTTGGTGGAGGTATTTCTCTTGAAGAATATAGCAAAGGATTTGGATGGGTTTTCTTCCCTTGTTGAGAAGGGTTTCCTAAGATACTTCTTGTGTTCTTTTGCATGGTATTTCTTCTTATGATCTTGGTTGTTGCAACATTATTTTTTATGGTTAAGTGAAATGCTAAAATGGAATGAACTTCATGCTTAACCTAACATATTGAAAAATCAACACAGGGCACCACCAGTCATGGGATTCACTATGCAGCAAGTTGTACATTGGATCTCATGGGCTATACA
>ML802669.1:279739-290895 GCA_009831015.1 Picea engelmannii | reverse complement strand
TATATATATATGCATCAAAATATATATTTTTTATGTATTATATAAAAAACGCTCCCGAAAACGCTTCGCTCCCGGCGATTTTTGAAAATATGCGCTTCCCGCTCCCGCTCCCGCTCCCGCTCCGCGCTCCCAACAGCCTTGTTCGGTCCATGGGTACCTAGCAATATGACATTACCACCAGCTGGTTACAACGCCAGGGTAGTGACTCTTGGTTGCATGGCCAATGGAAAGGGGGTCTAATCACAAGCCAACCTTCTCATTTCTGTGAGAGTACTTGTGGGTAACGTTGTCACCACTGGTCACCACTCCAGGGCAGTGTCCCCTGATTAGCTCTTGAACAAAAAGCAATAAAGAATAAAAGGAAAGAATGGGCTTGGAGAAAATGCATCCAAGACAGGTACAAATCGCCTTCTACAAAGGCACCCACAGGTAACATTTTTGCATCCTTGGCCCTCATTGCACCAAGATGCTTGGACCTCCCCTGACCACATCACCCACTTACATGGCTTGGATGAGGTTTCTTCTGGGAACTTTCCTTTTCCATTGGACACTAGCCCAATAGGACGCCTTGTCCTTTTCTCCAAACTTGTATTGCAGGCTTGTGTAATGTCTTTGAGCTTTTAACTGATGTATTAGGGATTTTATGCACATGTTTGATAATATTGATGATGAGATGTGATTGACATTGCTATGATCCCTGTGACTGATGAGCCCATGGAGGGCGTAGTTGTTGATGTGCAGGATCATGCTCGACAGACAGGTACCATTTTGGATCGGTACACATGGGGAGATGATCAGTTCGGACCTCCATGGGGTTGAAGAGCCCATCAAATGGATGCTGAGACCCCATGAGGGGGCAAAGACAGGACAGAGATGGATTAGGGGCTTTGCACCAAGGAAGAGGAGGACGTTCCACCAGAGGCATCCTGCCAAAGCTTGACCTAGGGGGATGGGTCCTTTTTCAGTGGGGCGTTGACCTTGGAAGGCCTAGGACGTCACCCATGATGACCATGACGTCATCCAACCTTATGGACGTCTTAGGAGGCAGACTGGCTAGTATTGGCACGTGTGGCAGGTTGGAGAAGCCCAAGGAGGGCTAACGTTTTGCTCCAGGATGCCCCATTTGCCCTAGAAGGGGCTAACATCTCCCTTAGAGGGGCTTGATGTCTCTTTTTAGCTTGATTAGGGTTTTAATTTTACATTTTAATGTAAAAACAGTATGATTTAGTGTTTTGGCCTTGTCGTCCTTTTTCATGACCTAAAATGTAAATTTAGGTCATGGTACTGTATAAATGAAGGATTTTTACCTTCATTTTTTCATCATCTCACACTCACTCATAGTGAGGTCTGAAATTTGCGCCCTCTCTTGGGTTATTAGTTGAATTTGTGAGGCGCACTTGTTGAAGGAAGACTTTCTTGGCATATTTTGGCATTTCTCTTGATGGAAGGTGTTACAACTAGGGTTTTCTATGCTTTTTCTTGGTGATATGTAAGTATTTTTCTGCAAAACTTCTTGATTGAATGGTTGCATTACTTCTATTGGGCTAGTGTCCATCGGAAAAGGTGAGTTCCCAGAAGAAAAACCTCATCAAAACCATGTGAGTGGGTGATGTGGTTAAGGGAAGTCCAAGCATGTGGGTGCAGTGAGGGCCAAGGATGCAATGTGTTATCTGTGGGTGCCTTGTCATTGATGCACTCTTTCCAAGCCCATTCTTGCCTTTGTTCTTTTATTGCTTTTCTTTTTCTTTTTGTTCAAGAGCTAATTAGGGGACATTGCCCTGGTGTGGTGACCAGTGGTGGCAACGTTACCCACAAGTACTTTCACAGAAATGAAAGGCTGGCTCGTGATGAGACCCCCTCACCCTTGGCCATGCAGCCAAGAGTCACTGCCCTGGCGTGGTAACCAGCTGGTGGCAATGTCATACTGCTAGGTACCCATGGACCTAATAGGCCGGCTCGTGATGAAACCCCCTATCCTCTAACTAGGTCTTGTTTTATTATTTTCTTCCGGGTCCCTCTAGTTTCTTGCTGAGAAACTTTTTATTGCCTTCTCGGGGATCCCCGGGCGAAGCATCTCGAGGTTTTATTCTTAGGCTTTTACCTTTTACTAACTTGCTTTTACCTTCTGGGCCTTTAGCCCCTTCTTCCCACAAGGTAAGGTGCAGTTCTGAAAATAGGTCAACCCAATGCCCAGACAAGGGGAATGGGATAAGTGAGTGGGAGATAAAATGGAAAAGTGGTGTTATGATGGGAGCAGACGATGGCTTTTCAGAAAGACCTCCAGTGGCAAACCAAAACCTACAAACACAGGCTTGCCAGGGCATCCTGTCAATCCCCCCAAACATGGTCAAATGGTCAAATGTAAGATCCTAGCAGTTGTTAGAAATAAAAGGAATCAGATGCATACATTTAAAGGTTTTAATGATCAAATGTGACACATACCATGATACCTGGACTAATTACCTCATGGAGCAAGAACCTCTTTTGATACAGGACCAAACCGATGGTGATGGATGTTGTTGTTGCTGACAAGATAAGGACGATGGAAGAAGAAAAGGTAGGCCCTCCAGGGCCATGCTCAGGTCAATCCTACTCTCGGTACTCCATGTCTAGGACCTATGGGCCTCGAGACATGATCTCCTAGTTATCCCTAAAAAGTGGGGATAACACTACCATCCATGAGTTGGAAACTATATCAGATAAATAAATTCTTGATGAAGCTTGGATTTCAGCAAGAGTGTTGTTGATCCAAAGCTATATTATTACAGTGTTGGTGACGAGAGCCTGATTTTGATGACTTATTCAGAAAGCCTTGTTGTTGGATACAAGTAATCCTTGACTTCTGAATTCGAGATGAAGAATCTAAGTATGATGCACTACTTCTTGGGACAAGAAATATGAAAGAGGACCGATGAGATTTTAATTTTTCCCGAGTCAAGGAAAATATACAATGAAAATATTAAAGAAGTTAAGTATGACAGAATGCAAATCCATGCCCACTCCAATGGTAATGGATTTGAAGAAAATGAGTGATGTTGATTCGAGATTGATCCACAACTGATTGGATCACTAATGTATCTGGTTAACACCAGACTTGATTCATGCCAT
This sequence comes from Picea engelmannii, assembly GCA_009831015.1. Classification (NCBI taxonomy): domain Eukaryota; kingdom Viridiplantae; phylum Streptophyta; class Pinopsida; order Pinales; family Pinaceae; genus Picea; species Picea engelmannii. The sequence continues at coordinate 287,787 of ML802669.1, read as the reverse complement.
GCAGTGTGTGTGCTTAGTCATTTCACGAGTCAACCAAGCCAGACTCACTAGACAACAACAAAACATGTATTGAGATATATACGAGGTACAATTGGATATTGCCTAAGATATGCCTCCAGTATGAACTTGAGTTTTAAGGATATGTCGATTTAGATTGAGCAGAAAGTACAGTGGAACGGAGGATCACATCCAATTGTTGTTCTACCGTGAAGTGTTCCATGGTTTCCTGATGCAGGCGGAAACAAAACTTTGTGGCCTTGAGCACCACAAAGGCAAAGTATATAGCATCGAGTGTGCGAAGCAATATGGCTTCACAAGCTTCTGACAGATTTACTTGACCATGAGATAGATCCTATGATGATAACCAAAGAGACGTGTGTAAAGCTCCTTGAGAAACCAGTGTTTCCTGATGGATCGAAACACGATGAGATGAAACATCCTTATATCAGAGATATGATGCAGAGGAAAATCATATACATGTAGTACCTTCCTACACATGAGCAGATTGTAGACATCTTCACCAAACTAATTTGATGAAGAAAGCCTCCCTAGTTGAGAGGGAGTGTTGATGACTCCAGCCAAGAAAAAATTCAAAGTACATCCATGTGAGACTTGGCATTATGAAGAATGCCTCCCTAGCTAAGAGGGAGTGTTGATGATTGCAACTATGTGAGACATTCTCCATCTTACAAACCTGTGAGATGTGGATCAATGCAGCTATGTGAGTCTTTCTCTCAGCTTACAAACCTGAGAGAAAACCCCTAAGAAGGGTATGTGGTTCCTGCCTGAGACAGAGCTAGGAACGTAGAGATGACCTCCTCCATTCAGAGAGTTGAGAAGAACTCCAGATGATTATCCAGTGGGAAAGGCGATCTGTTGAGTTAGATGTGCCTGTGGCTGAGCACAAGGTGAACGTGTGAAATCCCAAAGTGTTGGGTGCATCGTCTTGAGAACAGAAATGAAGATGATGTATTAGCCTCCTCTGAGCAATAGACTTGACAAGAAACTCCAAATGATTCTCCTGTGTGAGACAGAGGGAAAGAAGATCTGTTAAGTGGACGTGTGAAGAATTGGTTCTTCTGTGTAATGCAGTGAGCCAGAGATATGGACATCCCTATGGATGTGCCCCTAGTGGATGAACACTAGTGGGTGTATAAGATCCCTTGTTATATTGTTCAAGAGTCAAACCTGCCTCTAACCCTAATTGTAATCTAAATGGTACAAGCCGACCCCACCTTAATGTGATTAATAATTAATGTAAAAGATAATTAATATAGCAATTATTACTTATATTTTGAGTTATTGAGGTTGGCCCTATTGTGCCAATAGACACATTGTTTGATGTGACAAGTCTTATATAAATAAAGGTGAATCCCCATTGAGGAAACACACTTAACATTGTGTCATCTCATGATTTCAGATGTTGAGGTCTGAAATTATGAGAATTGCAACACCCTCTTGTGTGCTAGGGTTTATGTTGGTGGTGAAGGTCTTTCTCTTGAGAAATATAGCAAAGGATTGGCTGGGTTTTCTTCCCTTGTTGAGAAGGGTTTCCTAGGATACTTCTTGTGTACTTGTGCATGGATCTTCTTCTCGTGATCTTGGTTTGTTGCAATAGTTCTGGTTGAAGTAATTGTTGACAGAAAAATTAAAAGGATTACATGAGCCATAGTTCACTAAAATCTAACAATACCTGGGAACACCAGAAAGGGTCGTTATGACTCCTCCCTTTGTTGGTTTCCGTTTGTTATCCTTCTCAGGAGGCTGTGGCACTACTGGTGGTTGGGTCCCTGTCGGTGTCGGTGGTCCCCTGGGAGGCTTTTCTTCTGCCTGTGATGGCTCCTCCTCTGAGCTGGTGGATCCACTATCCTGCTCCTCCTCCTCACTATCCACACTGTCTACTGCCACATCAATATAATGGATCTCCCCCTTGCCCATGCACTTGTGGCCTGGGACCCAAGGGTCCTTGCAGGTGAAGCAAAGCTTCTTCCTCATAATCTCTCGCCTCGTCTCATCATCCAACTTCTCCTTGCCCTTCCACTCTCTCTAGAATGGCTTCCTGTCTCGGTCCCTCTGTGATACAAAGGGTTTGGAAAAGGGTTTAGTCTTCAGCGTTGAGTCTGCCAAATCTCGAGTGCGTAAGATGGCCTCCTGCAAGGTGTGAGGCTTGTATGCCTTCACCCATCCTCTTAAGGGTTCTGTGAGCCCCTTTGTGAACAACATAATCAACTTGGGCTCTGAGATATCTGTCACTGCCATTGCTACTTGCTAAAACTCTGTGATGAATTCCTTTGATGTGCCAGTTTGTCTCAACTGAGCTAGATCCTTGAAATGGATCTTTGGATCCCTCTCTTCAAACCTATCCATGAGTCTCTCTATGAACTCCTTGTAGGAGGTGATGTGACTGTGACCCAATGTCACTAGTCCATGATGCCACCACTCGTGTGCCTCACCCTCCAAATGTAGAGTAGCGAAACTGATAGCCTTTGTCTCGGTCATCTGGTTGAGCTTATAGTACGCGTGTAGCTTTTGTACTCAAGCTCTGGAAGTGCATTTGGACGATTCGTCAAAAGAAGGTATGGTGAGTTTACCAAATTTTCGGATGAAATCAATGTTATTCCCCTGTGTTGTTGTTGTCCTCCTCTCTGAGGCTCTCTGGGTAGGTTCCTGAGTCTGAGTCCACAATACTCGACCAGGGTCATGTCCTGATGAAAGTCATGGCCCAATGTTGCGTACTCCCTCCTGTCCTCTGCCTGAGTGGGCTGCCTCCGTGCTATTGGCTATTGTGTTGTTGTTGGGGGTGCCTTCTAGAAACTGGGGAACAATGGCCCGGGAATCCTACTTGAAGAAGTGTATGTGCGAGTAGGTGAGCGGGGTCTATTACCTGCCCCTGAGTTCCCCTGCACTGCATGTGGGGCTTGTATGCCCGGTGTGCTCATTATAGCCAATCTATCATCCATCTGCACCAAGGATTGAGTCATGGCCTGTTGACTAACCACCTACATGAAAGCTGCATCTGGGTCCATGGGTGCCTTGCCACTGCCCTCTGGCCTCTCATACGTGCCTCCCATCATCCTCTCTACTTCATGCTCTGCCTCATGCTCTGCCCTTCTCTCTACTTCCCTGTGCGCCTCTTCCTCTTCCTCTGAACTGAGAGGAAAGGAGGGAAAATCTAGTCTAGGTCTCCTCTCCCTACATCTGTTGTAAGTTACGTACTCGTCATCTACATGCTCACGACCCTCTGGTTCACCTGCTGAACTCATCGTCTTTAGTCACAGGATGGCAAGACTAAAGATTTGATACCATTGTATTATCCCTGATTCGACTAGTCTAGGAAAAAGCTGCTAAATTGGTGTGTCTATTGTCTGATCTGATACACTAGGGGTTTATGGATGTGTTTAAGCTGCGGCTTTTAACATGCTTGGTGTTTTTCGCATGTGTGTGTACATTAATAAGTTGTTTACAGCATATGAATAAGCATATAGATAGAGAATGACACAAAACACTGTAAATCATATATTATGAGTTTCTGCTGGTTACAATGCCGTATGCGGCTGAAAATAGAGAATCACTCGGCTAGATCAGATCTAAGTGGATCTTAGACGGAATACAATAAAGAAGTAAAGTAGAAAGATGATACCCAGATGATAGAAGACTGTTGCTGGATAGGATGTGAGCTGGATGATCTGTTGTGCGCTACGACAACTCACACGACAACTGTTGCAGAGCTGGATTGTGCATCCCGGTGGCTACACACCTCGGATCTTATTGGAAACTGTCCCAAACAATGCGCCTTGCCCTCTCACTCAATCCTGGTGATTGACAGTCTGACAATCAGCCCTCTGCTGATGTGTCTAGACCCCGGATGGATCCCCATACGGAAATGCGCCCCCATTGCTGCTGGAAACTGCGCCCTAGTGATTCCTCCGTTGGAATCGACTGATAAGGGTCTCAAACTGAGCGCCCTAGGCTCCTCTAAAATGGGTCGGGAGGATTTCTCTGGATCTGATTTGATGATCTCTCGAGAATCCCAAATGTGTCCTCCCCAACTCCGCACCCTCAATGGCTAAGAAATGCGCCCAAGATGATTTCTCCATCGAAATCTGACAAGAAACTAGGCAGTAGATGTGTCCTTCCCTCCTCTCAACTGGGTTGGAGGGGAATCACTGGATTCTCCCTGACTGGGACAAGTCGAATCAATCTGATGCTCAGTAGTTGTGCCTTCTACCTGGACAAGTGCGCTAAGACGAACAAAGTTCGCTCACACAAGAATTATCCAAAATACTTGGAATATAACAAAATAATCCATGTAGGAATAATGGATAAAATATGAATAGATAAGATGATATACAATTGAGAATGAGGGCTCGTTTATATACCCACGCATGGGTGTCCTTAACCAATAGTCATGTCATTTGAGGCATGTCCTTTCATTATTAATAGTTATTATTTATTAATTAATTATTATGTTATGAATATCTATTTATATGTATATTTATGTTCATAACATGCGCCCTCACTGCTGCAAACTGGATAATTGTTGCTGAAGTATGATGGAAGATCTGGATGATCTTCTCGGTGACTAGGGTGTGTCTCTCAACACCGAAATCAGCCTATGGGTGTCTTCTTCCTGGAATCCACAAAGCTCTCCTGAGATGCGTCTCTCTCATCAATTGTCAAGTCAAATTCTTCATAATAATGAATTTCGAAAGGGAAACGCCGTACGATACGACCGACGATGTTTCCCAGCCATACCGTGCCCGTACAACCGAGTTTCGACGGATTTTAAAGACAAATTAGGCAAAAAAAGAGGGTCGTGGGGCCCCCAAACTGCCAGTTAGTTTTAGTTAAGGTTTTTTTTACCTTCTCCAAAGAGAATAAAGATGATTTTCTGTCTTTTTGTTTTAATTAGAAAAAGAAATTTCTAGATGCAAACCAAAACCCTAAATCTCCTTCCTTTGCTATAAGAAACCACTTGCTTCATTCAGTCCTCACACTTTCATTAGCAAGAGGAGCTTCCTACAACAACAAGAAGGAGATTGTGTGTGGTTTTAGTGAGCATATTTCTTTTCTATTTGGTGAGTAGATTTATTTTATGTTTACTTAGCAAGTTAGCAGATTTTTTTTTTCTCTTGGTTTGCAATATACAATTTTTTGTTTTGTTTAGTGAACAAATTTTCTTCTTTTCTTGCAACATTCATGGCTTCTCAAAGTGTTGTTTCATCTACTCCTAGAGCTGTTGAAGTAGGCAGGCAGTAAGAATACTATCCTCTTTGGAGGCATGTTACCAAGGTCAAGGCTATGGGTGCCGATGGAGGTTCATGGGAATGGAAGTGCAATTTATGCAAGAAGGATAAGACCTTCAAGGGCTCTTACACAAGAGTCAAGGCTCACATTTTGCATGAAGGGAAGGGTATTGAAGGTTGTCAACATACTCTTGATCTGCAGGTGAGGGATAGATTCTATAAAGAGCATGATGATGCTCAAAAAATTAAGGATAATAGAGCAAAGATTGCTATGCATGGTAGTAGCAAGCATCCTCCTTCCTTGGGTGTTAGCAATGAGCCAAGGATTGTTCACGAAGCAAGGAAGAGGTACCCAAAGGCCCTGGAGGACGAGGTGTAACTTCAGACAACAGATTGATGAAGATGTTCAACAACCAAAAGAGGGAAAAAACAAAGTCAAGAGTGGCAAGGGCCATATTTGCATGTAGCATCCCATTTAATGTGGTTCGGTCCCCCTATTGGAAGGATATGGTGAAGGCAATTAACGAGGCTCCTCAAGGTTTCAAGGGGCCAAACTATGAAAAAATTAGAACAATGTTGCTTCAGAAAGAGAGGTCATTGATTCATGATATTCTCAAACCAGTTCGCAACTCATGGACTAGCACAGGGGTTTCCATTATCTCTGATGGATGGAGTGATACAAAGCGGAGGCCCTTGATCAATGTTATTGCATCATCACCAACAAGAGCGATGATCTTGAGAGCAGAAGATTGTTCTGGTGAGGTAAAAGATAGCAAATTCATTGCTGATATTTTAATTTCTGCTATTCAACAAGTAGGGCCAACAAATGTGGTGCAAGTTATCACAGATAATTCACCCGTTTGCAAAGATGAAGACTTGATTGTTGAGAGTAGATATAATCATATTTTTTGGACTCCTTGCATTGCCCATAATTTAAATCTCATTTTAGAAGAGATTGAGGAAAAAACTGAATGGATTAAGGAGGTCACAAGGCAAGCTAAGGAGATCATTAAATTCATCACCAACCACCACCAGTCTCAAGTAATGTATCGAGAATACTCCAAATTGGAGTTGCTCAAAGTTGCTGAGACAAGATATGCCTCAAACTTCATCATGTTGTGCTTCCTTGTTGAGGTCAAAAGTGCATTGATGAGTATGGTGGTGGGTGTGACTTGGGCTGAGTGGAGACAGTCAGATTTAGAGAGAGGAAGTATGGTGCGGAGGGTGTTGATTGATGAGGATTGGTGGAGCAAGGTAGAATTCTTGCTCAAGTTTACTTCACCAACATTTGAGCTTCTCCGAGATGCAGACACAAACAAACCTTTCCTGGGAGAGATTTATGATGGCATGGATACCATGGTTGAGAAAACCGTGGAAATTATTACACAGGAGGCTCCCACTCTGTTTTTTGTCGGGGTTGACTTTGTTGAGCATGTGAGGTCCATCATTGTTACTAGGTGGAATGGATTTAACACTCCATTGCACACTTTGGTATATGCTCTAAATTCCAAATTTTATGATGAGGATTTCATTGCTCTAAGCAATGGGAAGATGAAGGCTGCACATAAGGACAAGGAGGTGGCTACAGGAGTGAAAAAATCCTTCCAGAGGTTGTTTCCATCTTCTCAACAAAGAGAGGTGAGGGAGGAATTTGCTTGTTTTGCTGCTGGATTAGAGGATTTTGCAGACATCTCAGCTTTGGAGGAGAGAAGCACCATGAACCCAATTAAATGGTGGACTTGTCATGGGGCAAATGGTGTATATTTGCAAATCCTTGCCACTCGTATTCTATTACAAGTGGCAAGCTCTTCATTAACAGAAAGGAATTGGAGCACCTATGGTTTCATTCATTCAGTGAAGTGCAGCAGGTTGGGATTGTAGAAGGCCGAGGATCTTGTATATGTGCATTCAAACCTTCACCTTGTGTCTCGCAAGGGTGAAGAATATACAAGTGGACCTCATAAAGAGTGGGATGTGGATGCAGAAAACCCTGACTTAGAGCTCTCTCTTTCTGTTCTTGACATTGTTGATGATGCAAGTGGAAATGGAATTCAAGTTGCCTCTTCTTCCCATCGAGGCTCTAGTTCTGTTGAACATGCATCTTGTTCTATTTTTGATGATGAGGATGAGGATCAGTATGATATGTAATTGTAGTTGCCTTTAGCTCATGTTTTTTTTCATTTTCAGCACATACAACCTCATTTATAAAGGCTGATTTTGGATGTAAAGCCTCATCTATAAAGGCTAATTTTGGATTTTGCTACTTGCATCATGTAATGAATGATATTCATCATCTATGGGACTTAATATGGACATGGTTTTCCTTCTAAAATGTCATTTATGTGTATCATTATGTTTTTCTTGCAATATAATGCTTTATTTTTTTAAAAACTATATATATATAAATATATATATATATATTTTTATATACGACGTTTCCCTCTACGTTTCCATTTTTTGAGGGCCTGTTTCGTATCGTCCCGGTTTCGGAAACTCATAATCGTTTCCCCGTTTCGTGCAACTTAGATCTTAAGAGTTTAAATTCCAAATTTTGAGCATCTTTGTTGACATTACTTTCTGTATTGGGACAGCAAGTAATATCATCAAGAAAAGGCTATTTTCTTCGCTAGTTTAGACTTCCTTTTTGCTAGTTTATCAAAGATTCTTACTTAGAAATATTTTGGGTTTTCTACTAATAACCAAAGACACTCTTAAAGTGTTTTTGGCCATCTTTTGCTCTCTTTTGTTTGTTGTTTTGTGCAGGTTGTTGAATAAACAAGGGGAGATTTTGCCCAAATTTGG
>ML802669.1:205760-241351 GCA_009831015.1 Picea engelmannii | reverse complement strand
TTGCTGTACAAACCCTTGTGAGCAACTCAGTGGTGAAATATCCACTCACCTTGTTCCGCAGCTTGGTCTCAGGGATGAAAGACTCCTCCACACCATTCTAGTCTCAACCCATCTCCATCTAGCGCTTCAGAAGGTAGCAGGTCGTATTGTTCTTGTGTTTCCAGCAAGGGCGCACCATCATCTAAAGGGAGGTTCGATCCAGCTTATCCTGAGGGCCTGGGGTCATTCCGACAGTTGGGTTTTGTTTGCAGGGGTAGGACCATCAGTTTGAGGGATTTTCTAGAGGGTTATCATCATTCTACATTTGTCTGCAGATTGGGACGTCTTGGAGCCATAAGGGACGTCCTGTGATTCAGTAAAACTCAGATCTAGGGAGATCTGCTTAAGATCTGAGTCCAAAACTTCTCCCACAGGATTCTCATAGCCCAATCTATATTCTTGGAGAGTTTCAGAGCATTTGGATGCCTCCTTCATCAGGGCTGAACCAGCTAGGGTTCCATTCATCCAGTGGGGCGCACCATTCAGTGGAGGAATTCATATCTACAGGGTTTGAGAGTGGATTTGGGAATTTGGACATCTGGGTTGTCGTAACAATTGCCCGATCTATCATTTGGCATATTTCTCGGGATGATTGGACACTTTTGGTAGCAGGGCCGAATTATTGAGGGCTTCAACATTCTAGCAGGGCGTGGCACTTTCCAGCTTGGAGTTTGAGCATTAGTATGGCTCAAATCTACTTGATTCAGTCTTCATTGTATATCTAGCCTTTGGAGGCTTATTTTGTATTGTCGGGAGAATTTTGTACAAGCTCATATCTATTGCTTGTACGACCATCTGAGGTTTATGCCAGATCGGCCATCTATTGTATTGATCTTACATTGCTCATAATAAAAAGGTCAGATCTTTTCTTGTGCTTCTACATCTTGAATATATTGTGATCTTCATGTGTTGATGAATCTTGTATGCACTTAATAACTCAATAAATACCTGCACATCAATAGATTAGTAGTAGTTAGTGATTCCAAGAAAAAATTTGGCTTGGGATCATTACATCACCTTAGTAGGAAATCTCCACGTTTTAGTGATGGATGAGGTCCACCACAGGGGAGGCGTCCCCCGCAACCTCAAGGGACCAGATAGCAAGTGATATAGCCAAGCTTGGAGCACCCTCTCACTGGTTACCTAAGTCAAAGGTCTATGTCTGTGAAATTGAAGCAAGGGAAGTGGTTCGGGTACCTTCCTAGAAAAGAACAAATATAGTATATATAGAAATTTTCAAATAACAGTATGATAATAATACCTCAAGACATAGTAGAAAATGAAAATATATGCTAGCTGATACAAAATTGCAACAAACTAACAGTCTACAACAACAAATAGTATTTTGTAACAACCACGAGAAAATTAGTTCAGAATTGCATGAAATCACAGTGTAAACTTAGCATAAATCCAATAGATTGTATTCCAACTATTCCAAGCAATTTATGAGTGAGTTAGGCTAGTGTTAGGTTAATATATACAACAAACAATAGTAAATTAGATGGTTGTAGCAGTGTTTTGCAACGACAACAACAAAATTAGTAGATTAAGCTAAGCTAGGGTTAGAAAAGGTTAGTAAAAGCCTTAGACAATGATGTTTGAAAGTGTGTTTGATCAAATTCATTCACAAGAGCAATGAAAATAGTTCCTTTTGGGCTATGGATTCATTTACAACAACAATAAGCAATTGAAGAAATGATGATAATAATGTCTAAGGATAATGGGACTTGAAATCTAAGGTGCTAGTACCTTAGGGCCTTAGATTTCAAGAAGAAACTGCTAGAGTGAAAACACTATTGGGCTCTAACAACTCTTACTTCCCTTCTTAGATTCTTCAATGATATTATGACAATATTCTAGAAACAAACTCCCAAAGTGCTAGCACTCTAGGGCTTTAGGAGTTTACTCTAAACAAGATTCTCCTAACAATTCAATGGATGAAATAATCTAGAGAGAGGAGGAAACACCCTATGCTCCTCTCCTAGGGTTTACAAAAGTAATATACCTTCAATATGAACAAGTAAAATTTACCATAACATTTAATGCATGAAAAAAAATTGCATACTTTACTTACTTCACCAAGATAAAACCAAGCACAAACCCTAGTTGCAGAAAATTTCACCAAGAACAAGCCAAGAAACATCCACAAATTGTCCTCCAAGACATAGCGCATGAGTAAAAAGAATCAAGTTGCCAAATATAGTGAAATTTTCAGTCCTCTTGTGTGAGAGTGCTACAGGGAAAATCCCCCTAAAATGGGTATAAGGAATAGGTAGAGCGATAACTCCCTTAAAATATTGATCTACCCTTAATTTACCCCAAAACCATATAAACTAAGTGATGAGAGAGAAAGGAAAGAGTTAATGAGTGCACCTTCAGTCCTTACGATCGGTGTAGACCTCTTTCGCTTGTTGTCGCCTCCTAGATCACAGATCTCCTCCCAAAGCTGACCTGCAAGGGGTTAGGAATACAATGCGACAACACATACAATCTCTAATTATCACTTTAAAAGTCTAAACATGGATATAAATTCTCAAATTAACAAAAACATGTAAACATAGGGTTTTGGGACAAGGATAAAATCTTTTATTCAATTTCAAGATAAAAAGGGTTACAACCTTTGCTGACAACCGCTCCACGAACCAAGTCCGGGCTCCTCTATCATGGCTCCAAGTGCATGAATCCCACATTATCTTCTTGCAACCAACATATCACCAAAGGAAGGAGTAAGGGTTGCATAAGGAGAAAGGCCCGAGGGGAAGGTTGAGGCTAAAACTCATAATGAGATGCAAATCTTGGGCTAAGAGAGGGAAATAATTTTGGCATAGTTTTCTTATTCTGTTTCTCCTGTTCATAAATGACTCTCCAAGACATCTTTTTATATGAGAAAAAGATGGTTATTCGGTTTGGGGACGGGCTACAAGGTAAAATGGTTAGGAAACCCTCCATAGCCCATAAACTCCGTCGAATTTCGCACAATTTTATATTTTTTGCAACTTTTGGAGGTAAACGTGGACTAACTAGTATGAAACATGCATGTGTACACGAGCTAACTAGCATGAAACACTCATGTGTATGTGGGATATCAGTGCAACAGGGCACGTACACTATCCAAAAAATATTTTTTAGAAGGAAGCCTCAGTAGTATTTTTGGAAAAGTATGCAAATGGATGGGCCAATGTCTTATATGCACAAATATAACATTTTGGAATATAACATATGGCCCCTAATCTATGAGGTCAAAAGAGAAACTGATGGCCGAAATACATTACAATATCTTTACATAGTACGAAGGCACAGAGTTGAGCGAGCCCTTGACGAGTGTTCGTGAGTGTGCCATCTGCAAAATAATGATAATATCTCTAAGGAGGGCATACCCATGCTCGGAATGAAATAAACATGGTTTCCAATCAAGTACACTGTATATCCATGCCATATGTGACTACGAGACAAATATGAATATATGTATAAAGTGTAGCCACAAACAATACACAACAGATCTACATATCAAGATCGTTTGAAGATATACAAATACAATATGGTATGCATATTCAAGAACCATCGATGCTTGTGGCTGGAGATGAGGACTTCATAGCTCGAGCAACAATTTCAAGATCGTCAAAACTCAGGTAGGAGTACAATAGGAGTGTAAGACTCACTACCTTGAGGTCTTCGACATGCCATTAGGGAAAGACTGGAGGATCTCGATAATCAGGCACATAACTTCATTGATTTTTATTCCGAACTTGACTAGAATCTTGGTGTTGATATTATGGTAGCCTTGGGAGGTATGAACCTCTATTGTGACCTTTGACAAGATTAGAATGTTTCGGAAGGAAGAAAAGAAATGAAGGAAACCCTAGATGAGATGTCGGTTGAAGATAGATAATTAATATGAATTAATTAGTACCTAGAGAGAGAAGTCGACCAAGGCATGTCTGCCAGGAATACTATAGATATAGGGCGCCAGTCTCTCATTTGACACACTCTTAGAATCACAGAAAGCCAGTTTTTGCGCATTGCAGTCTAACAGTCTTGTGCACAAGTCCTGGGGAAGGTGTTGCGCCAATTTGGGTGAGACTATCTGATCATCTTGGTTACTTCTTGCTTGGTGCATTAGCCTTGCTTGGCTATTGGATTGCTACCAGGATTCTTCTCACTGTCAAGGTCAAGGTGCTCAGAGGGTGGCTTTGGCCTATGGTTGGGTGACAATAGTGATATTGTCAATGGTAAAACGAGCACATCCTTTCATATTCTAATAGGTTATGGGCCCACACCTCCTTCATTCAGTCTAAACGCTGGAAGGAAACATAGCCATTAGGATAATGAGCTCGCTAAGGAACTGTCGCTAGGGTTACTAGCAGGAGAAGCTTCCAAGACACTATCGCTAGGGTCACTAGCAGGAGCAGTTGCAAAAACCCTAAATCCCATATCTGGCACCTTGTGATGGAGCATCTTTCTCAAGGAGAAGATATTCAGATGCACCCTAGTTCAGCGCACCTTTTGGCTCTCTCAGAAGACAGAAACATCAAAGTTGAAGTTTTGGATCAAGGCATGACCAACTACTAGTCAACCGAAGACATGAGTGAAAAGATCAGTCTTCTACACTACTCAACACTCACTGGAACGATTGAAGATAACATGTGGATAATCGATAGTGGAGCTTCTAGGCACATGACGGGAGATCAAGCCAGACTCTCAAATATAAATGAGAAGAAGACATCGTACAAGGTAGAGCTTGGAGATAAAATCACTTACCCAGTCGAAGGATTTGGACAAGCCTCCGTCAAGTTGAAAACAAGTAACAGTTTTCACTTAAGCAATGTTTTATATGTGCTTGGTTTAGAAAAGAATCTTGTATCCATATCTTGCTTAGAAGACAAAGGAAACATAATAGCTTTCATAGATGGAAAAGTGTTATCATGGCATAAAGACTCCAACATAGACAATGCTAGGGTTATTGGAAGTCATGGAGGAAATTTGTATAGACTACTAGAACGAAATGAAGAAGCTCTCATACATGACGAAGTCAATCCCAATGAACTTTGGCATAGAAGGTATGCTCACATTAATTATCAAGCATTACCTTAGAAAGATGGTTAAAAGAATACCATAATTATAGTCTACACATGAAGGAATTTGCAAAGGTTGTGCTCTTGGAAAGAATATCAAGAAACCATTTCCAAGCAACAACAATAGATCTAAGGAGATTCTAGATCTAATACACTCAGATGTTTGCGATCCGATGCCAGTTAGATCTCTAGGAGGATCTCTTTACTATGTAATCTTCATAGACGATTATTCAAGGAAGACTTGGTTGTATCTATTGAAGACAAAAGACAAAGTATTCAGCAAGTTTCAAGAATTCAAAGCAAAGATAGAAAACCTCACGAACAAGAAGATCAAGACCTTAAGAACAGATAATGGAGGAGAATATACCTCAAAGGAATTCGTTGCATTCTGCAAATCAACAGGGATTAGGAGGGAGTTGAATGCTCCTCATAATCCTCAACAAAATGGTGTAGCAGAAAGAAAGAACAAATCTATTGAAGAAACCGTAAAAGCCTTACTGAATGATCAAGGTCTATCCATGTTCTTATGGGGAGAAGCAACAATGACAACAATATATGTGCAGAACAAAATTCCTCATCGTATATTGAAGGACATGACACCAGAAGAAGCCTTCTCAGGTAAGAAACCTAATGTGGAAAACCTAAGAATATTTGGATGTCCTGTTTACTCTCACATTCCCAAGGATAAAAGGAATAAACTAGATCCCTCAGGAAAGAAGGGGATATTCGTGGGATACAGTGATTCATCCAAGGCTTATAGAATATATATTCTAGAACAACACAAGATCGAAGTCGGAAGAGACGTAGCATTCAATAAAAATATGGCTTTCAAGAAATCCATAGAAGAAACTATAGAATAAGAAGAGATTGAAGAACCTAATGATGAAAGCACAGAAAACGAAAATGACGAAAAGGAACAACCTGATCATCCTATGGAACCATATGAAAACATTGATTCAGTTATCGTACCTAAGACCAAGAAACAACCATCTTGGGTTGAAGCTACCTTACAAGATGCAGAAAGACTCAAGGTTCCAGAAGGAACATTCAGAAAGAGTAAGAGGCCTAAAAGATTCTAAAGTTATGCAACATATATGATGAAACTTCTAGATGAAGAACCTACCACATTTGAAGAAGCAGTTCAAAAGGGACAATGGAAAGAAGCTATGACAGAAGAACAACAACCATTATGAAAAATGATGTATGGGAAATCATACCTAGACCTAAAGAAAAATCAGTGGTAACTTCAAAATGGGTATATAAGATCAAACATGCAGCAAACGGAAGCGTGGATAAATACAAGGCAAGATTCGTAGCTAGAGGGTTCTCCCAGAAGGAGGGAGAAAATTATGACGAAACCTTTGCTCTGGTTGCTAGATATACTTCCATTAGAGCTATCATATCTATTGTCACTTCCATGGGATGGAACTTACACCAAATGGATGTAAAGATAACTTTCCTCAATGGAGCAATTGAAGAAGAAGAAGTATATATTGAACAAACTTGAGGGTTTGAGGTACATTCCAAATACACTCACGTTTGCAGATTAAAGAAAACCCTATATGGACTCAAGCAAGCTCTAAGGGCTTGGTATGCCATAATGGACAACTATATAACGAGACTTGGTTTCTCCAAGAGTCATGCAGATCCAAACCTTTACTACAAAGTCATGGACAATGCACATGTAATTCTACTACTATATGTTGACGATCTATTCATAACAGGTGAAGAGTCTCTCATCATCCAGTGCAAGAAGGAACTAGTTTTTGAATTTGATATGAAAGATCTAGGTCTCATGCATTATTACTTGGGACTAGAAGTATGGCAGAAGCGTGGTGAAGTATTCCTTGGACAAGGAAAGTACGCAATAAAGATCATTTAGAAGTTTGGAATGATGGATTGTAAGTCCATGGACACTCCTATGAATACAGATATAAGAAAAATGAAAGATTCAGATTCTGATCCAGTAGATCCATCTCTATATCGACAACTAATTGGGTCATTGATGTATTTGGTAAATACTCAACCAGACATTTGCTTTTCCATGAATACACTAAGCCAGTTCCAGGTGGAACCGAGACATGAGCATTGGATAGCTGCAAAGCATGTATTAAGATATATTCGTGGGACAATAAACTATGGCTTGAGATATATTGCATTTAGTGATATACAACTTCATGGATTCACAGACTCAGATTGGGCAGGAAGTGCAGAAGACAAAAAGACAACTTCAGGTATGTGTTTCAGCTTGGGCTCCACTATGATATCTTGGGGCAGCAGGAAACAAAAGTCTTTCTCACTAAGCACAATAGAAGTAGAGTATATAGCAGCATGTGAAGCATGCACAGAAGCAATATGGCTAAGGAAGTTAATCTCCGATTTATTTGATCAGATTCCAGAATTGACCATAGAACATTGTGATAATCAGAGTTGTATAAGATTATCAGAACATCTTGTGTTTCATGAAAGGTCGAAACACATTGAGATCAAATACTACTTTATTCGAGATAAAGTTCAAGAAGGAGAGGTAAAGCTCGAGTGTATCCCCACTGATGAGCAAACAACAAACATACTGACAAAACCTCTATCTAGAATAAAGTTTGCATATTTTCGAGAGATGGGGATCGTGGAAATAACTCCCTTAGCTGAAAGGGAAGAAATAACTCTCCAGGTTGGGAGGGAGCACTAAAAATATTATTGAAGACATTTATTTTCGAGATTGAAAAATAGTCCAGCTTGGGCAGATTCTTTCCTGTTCGGAAAGTGGATTGAGATTTCTGACGGACGACGATTTCTCATTGTTGTTAACATGGGAAATGGCCCAGATTGCTGATGTATCATAGAAAATGACTTCCCATTGTGGTTAACATGGGGAGTGGTCTAGGGTGGTCTCTCTTCTTGAGGGTTACTCAAGAAGACTGGCCCGCCTTGTCGGACAACGATTTCTCATTGTGGTTAACATGAGGAATGGTATGTTTTGGAGGTTGATACAAGACAATCTTTTCCTCTTGTGGTTAATAGGGGAAATGGTCTGGACAATCATTCCTTAGGTTGTATTGATGCTCTCCAAGTTGCACTTTGTTTAGTGTTGGAGGAATGGCCCAGGGTGAGGAATGGTCCACGCTCAACAATCAAGAACAAGCATTCCTTAGGGAAGATTCATTCTCTCCATGTTACACTTTGTTTAGTGTCGGAGGAATGGCCCAGGGTGAGGAATGGCCTAGGCTCAAAAATCAGAACAATCATTCTTCCTTGCTTGAGAAGAATAAGTTAGGGCAGATATTCTTTCAGATCTCACAGATGAGAGTGAAAGATTGGCCCAGATGATTCAATTTATTTTAACAATATTTTTTATGCAGGCTGATATGAGATGATTGTTATGGAGACTGCATGTCTCTAGACAATAGAGATATACTACTGTGGTGGATTTGTTCCACTGTTTGTGACTATGTGTCACTGTTTGAGTAGTTGCGTAGTACCATGGATAAACACAGTTGTGTTCTATCAATTGATATTGTACCATTTGTCATGGAAATTATTCAGTTGGATAATAATGACGGTGCTTGTGATACTACCAATTGAATGGTTTGTTTGTGATCAAGACCACTATCAGTTATACCTCCCTAGCTAGGAGGGAGTGTTGATATTATGGTAGCTTCGGAAGGTATGAACCTCTATTGTGACCTTTGACAATATTAGAATGTTCTGGAAGGAAGCAAAGAAATGAAGGAAACCCTAGACGAGATGTTGGCTGAAGATAGATAATTAATATGAATTAATTAGTACCCAGAGAGAGAAGTCTGCTTGGGAAAGTCTGTCAGGAATACTATAAATACAGGGTGCCAGTCTCTCATTTGACACACTCTCAGAATCACAAAAAGCCAGTTTTTGGGCACTGCAGTCTAGCAGTCTTGTGCGCAAGTCCTGGGGAATTTGTTGCACCGGTTTTGGGTGAAAATATCTGATAAGCTTGGTTACTTCTTGCTTGGTGCATTAGCCTTGCTTGGCTATTGGATTGCTACCATGATTCTTCTCTCTGTCAAGGTCAAGGTGCTCGGAGGGTGGCTTCGGCCTATGGTTGGGTGACAATAGTGATATTGTCAATGATAAAGCGAGCACATCCTTTCATATTCTAACACTCGGGATGGCCAACTCATGAAGGTGAAGAGATCAACTACAGAATGACCGACTTAGGTTGGATAAAAATTCCCTTGGATAAAAGCACGACAAAATGATGAGACTCGGGCAACAAATTATTGACATAAGTCTGTGATATAGGAGGCAACACAAACTCTCCATATGTTTGGAAGAGTAACCAAATGGAGGAGGACATAACTCTATGTAACAAGAGCAACTTCCGAAGGTCATACTAGATCCCAATGCTTGGCGAACAAACAAAAGGATGTGCTTTTTTCAAGAGTGACTATCTTGTTGCCGATAAAAGAGAATGTATATCCCGTCCCCTCTTTTTGGAATATTTGATTTTTTTGTCATTTTCAAGTTTTTAACGAGCTTGAAAAAGAATTAAAGAATGCTACGTTACAAAGGAGGAACGAGTGTCATGAGAAAACAAACTAGTTCCAAGCACATCGAACATACAAATGCTCAGTGCAAGGAGACATGTGCAAGATAAGGATAGTCGAGAAAATTTCTCCATGGATCAAGGTGTCAGATCGCAAGGGAAAAAGTTCTTGAAGGATTTCATTTAAGGAATGCTTTGAAGTTTCAGTTAATAGCAACATGAAGTCGGCATTAGGCCAAAGACGCAAGGATGAGACATGCGATGCGATTAATTATGACACAACAAGACTCCTTCCATGTGAATTTTTACAAGCCCAGAGAAGGTAAGCTCGGTGGTTTTTCACGTTTAGAGAGTTTGAAAAACACTAAAAGAAGACTCCAGAGTGTTCCTTTTTGGTAACTAGTCCAGTCAGTTCGAAAAAGGGTTAAACTTATACCGAAAGGATGTCTCTTCAAAACCATTTTAACAACTGTGACTGAGACAAGATCACTCGACTATCTTTTCAATTTTAAGGAGTCTGAAAAGAGATTAACTATGGACTCACAACCTTTTTCTAAGTTTAATCTCCTTATCCCGAAAAAGTGTAAAATATAACTTAGGAGAACTCTCCTGACGAGACATGTCTTCTGAGGCGTACCTTTTTCCTGGATAATATATTGGTCGGAAAAAGGGTTAAACTTATGCCAAATAAATATTCCTTATTAACCAATTAACGAGTGTGAAAGGAAAAAGGTCACTCGACGATATTTTCATATTTAGGGACTCTGAAAAGAGCTTAACTATGGGCTCCGAGGGGGTTCCTTTTTCGCAGATAATCTCCAAGGCCCAAAAAAGAGATAAACCAAAACCAAGGAGAATGGCCCTTTTTCGAAAATTTAGTCCCTCAGGCCAGAAAAAAGGGTTAAACGTATTCCTTAGAATACTTTCCTAGCGAATCGAAGCTCCTAGGGCATACCTTTATTCATAAATTAACTATCCAAACCGAAAAAGGGGTAAACTACCGCCAGATAGATGTGCCTTCAAATTTTAGTTTGACGAGCGTGAAGGGAAACAAGATCGCTCCGCAATCGTTTCAATTTTAGAGAGTCTGAAAAGAGATTAAAGAAGACTCCATGGAGGCTTATTTTCTTAAGTAATCCAAACGAGACTGAAAATAATAAATAAGCTCTTGTTAGATGTTGCTTTCAAAGTTTAAGTGTGCTTGAAAGACAACAAACCATGCTCATAGGAAGTCCCTTGGGTATGAGCCAGAAAAGATGAAGAAGAATGGGGATTTGATATACAATCATGGCGAGACTAAAAGGACTCCCAAGCTTATGGAAAAAACTCACATCATGGACACAAAAATGAAACAAATGATCTACCTAGGGAATCCATGTAGAGGAAGGCTCTACCACCTAATTATGACACTTCTAAAGCAACATAGAAAGTTGTGTGTCACAATTCAATGGGATTGATCCTATGGAAAAGCAAAAAGAGTCAACAATATGCAAGATGCAAGGTGATGAGAACCTAACTTATATGCAAATGTCGAAAAACAACTTTACCACGAGATAATGTGAGTGTAACATGTCTCATAAAAACACCAAACCAAAAGAACAAGTTCATTAAAATGACCCAAAGATCTCTCAAAAAGAAACTCGAGTACCCATCGGGTCAAGAATAGGGAAAAAAAGGACCAAACTGGGGAAAAAAGAGCCAAAAAAGTCTATAAATAGAGGTGGACAACTCATTTTAACCATTCCAAATTGGAAAATAACCAAAAAGCCAAAAAACCCTCTTCTCTAAAACATGAATTCGAGGAGCTATGGTCGACGAAAGATCTTCAAACCTGAACCAAGTACAAATGACCTCTCTCATCCTTTTCATTCATTATTCATTGCTTGTTTTATTTTTTAGAGGGTGTGCACCCTAGTGAAAAGGTCGGGCTTGCGTGTATGTAGGTTTTCCATGCTCAACACGCATATGTATGTGGGAAAAGTAACACTTAGCCCGCATACATACACGACTGTCTTAAAGACAACCCACGTACATCTCTTTAATCTTTCAAAAAAAAAATGAAACAAGGGACTAACCTCACAAACTTTTTTGCAACATTATGTATGTTCACTGGTGAGAGAGAGAACATGAGGAGTTATATTTCTTGGTAGAGGAGGATCCAGGGGCCATTTCCATGCTTAAGTAGTGTGGTATGTGGAAATTCTTTTAGTGTCGATTCATGAGGGAACAACCCAAGCTATTGAACCATTTGATAGAGTATTGGAATCTAGATGTAGAGGCTTTCATGTTAGAGGGCCAATCATTGACTCCGACGATGGAGGATATCTACTCTTTTACCAGCCTCTCCAGGAGGGGGGAACCGGTCAACTTGAGGACCTTTCCTCTAGGACCACACAACATAGAATATTACATTGGGATGTATTGCGAGGATGGCACTGAGAAAGTAGGATCTCAGGTGCCAATTCATAAGATCGCAAACCTCAATATTTGGATATCACTTTACATGATTGGGCGGATCACGAGATTCACAACATTTCATCATGCTTCACATGCACAGATGCATTGTGCATCTCAGTGTCTAGATGCCACCATTTTTTACTGGAGCACTACAATGCTCACATATATGAAAAAACAATTGACTGACTACCAAATAAGAAAAAACAATAACTCTGGGTTTGGGACCATGTTGTGTGCTTTGTTTTTCGAGAGAGTGTGAAGCCTTATTCCGAGGGAGACAGTACGAGGCCATATTGCCTCCTTTCTGGCATTATGCAGGTGGACAACTTTGTTACCTCGATAGGGTGCAAGGAGAGTATAGGAGGCCTTTGACGACAAATTTTTTGACTAGTGGGCTCGTTAAATTCCTGTGATCGAGGACTACCCCTACGCAGGGATTTGTTTCCTGAGGGATCCCGATATGCATATGCCCCTTGGCGAGGAGCACAGAGATATAGGTAAACACATTTTAAAGTTAATTTATTTTTAAATTTTTAAATTTTATCCTTTTTATGGTAGTGTCAAAGTACTAACTCAATGATCTATCATATACAGATGTGGGACCAATGCGACTAGCCGACTTTTCTAGGACCAGATGTCGTCCTCGAGAAAATGTCAGACCAACAATAGCAAGAGGACCAGTAGCTGTAGGAGGACTACCAGTCGGAGAGGCTGAGAGAGTATTGCAATGAATATAGAGGAACCTAACAACTCTCACTCATGTAGTGTCAATGGCGGAGATAGAGGACCTTCCCTTGGCCATGCAACCACATGTATAGGGGTACCCAGGACTTGGGTTCAGTTGTTCTGGCATCTTGCAAATGTTGTAGTTCATTATACTAGGGCCAACAGGCCTAGGCCATAGTTAGTACTAAACCATATATGTGTTGAGAGCACCTTTTGTACTCTATTATGTAGTGAGGGCTTGATCCCAACGATGTATATTGGCTCTATTTGAGGATTTATGGCCCACTTTTATACTTAAAGACATTTTTTTTGGACACATTATTATATATACATATTTTTGTCTTATGGATAAATATTTTGTACAATTGTATTTACATGTGTGTGTATGTGTTTTCTTTTACTTTTAAGTGTGAACAATATGCCAATATAATACTTGATTAGCCAATGTATTAGTTAGTTGATTATATCTCCTAGGAACATGAATATAAGTAATATAATCAAAATAGCATTTTAAGAGATGTACCCTAAGGAATTGTTGGTGAAGGTGGGATCGTAGACACGGTATACTCCATTTAACTGAGACATGACCAGTTGAGGATGTAGATAAACACGGAGGTGAGAAATACCATGTGACAAGGAATCACATAGTAATTCTATTACGACATTGTATTAAAAAACATTATTGGTTGGTTCGCCCAAAAAAATACCTCTAGAGGGAATCAACTGACCAAAATGTGTAAAGATCACCTAGGTTGCAGAAACAAGCCTCCAAGTGTGTCATCTAGCACTGTCTGCGAACCCAACATAGACCTCAGATTCACTTGACATCTACCACCTTGAAAAGAAGCACAATAAACTACACGTCCATAAAACAAAAAGACAATACTTTATAAATAAAGTTATACATTATATATAAGAATTCACACTCGGTTGACCAATCTAAGCGTAATAGTTCTTAAGGTAGAGCTCGTTTCTAGGCTTCGATAAATCGTTACTGTTGGCGTTGGAAGTCACTCTTGGATTGCAGCAAGAGTAGAGCCCAACGCCCATCAGTTTTATGTCACGATTTGTTTATAGAGGGTGATCAAGTGGAAGAAAACTTGGAACAATATCGTTTTAACTCCGAAACTAGGCTGGACACGCACAGGTAGGTGAGGTCTTAGTTAAACTTCAGACAGTGAGTTGTAGTAAGGGTGAATAGGAGGAAGACTTATGTGAGGAAAAACTGAGGGATGTTGTAGGCATCGTGCTTCTAACAGCCTGTAGAAGAAAAACTTGAACGTAAGATCTTCTTACACTCAAATATAGGCAACACTGGAGATTATAACAGTATCACAATAAATCCTTTATCATAACATAGTCATAGTAATTCATGCGAATCAGTCGATCATGAACTCTCTCAGTATGAGATGAAATTAGATGGGATAAGAAAATTGTCTATTATAAAACAAGAAATCTCACATACAGATACATAACCAGAGAACTAGAGCCTCTGTTAAAACTTTACAATCGGGAGCTTTGCTCTACCATCGATGCTTTCAAAAATACAAAAACTGAGTACATATACTCATAAAAATTTGCCCAACAGAGGCATGCTCGAACCTTCAAGGTGTGGCGTCCCTTCAGTCAAAATCAGATGGAAATCCTTTGTCAAACGCCACCTTAACTGTGCATTTCTCTTGCAAGGGGTAGTTGAGCCATTAAATGATGAGTTAGCGTGTGCAGAATTCTCTGGTTAGTCGAGGACTCGGCATGGATTCTTTGAGAAAAACTAGCACACAGGATCGTCTCCGGCAGACTGCCTGTTGGATCCTCCATACCTTACAATTAATGAGTGAGGAGAGGTTTCAACCACCTCCTCCCACCTTCATTTACTCCTAGCAGGAAACAAGATTGAGACCAAGTCGGACTGGCACCTGGAGATCGCGACGATCCCTTTTGCAGCTAAACTCGATGCTTTTGGCCCTTTTGCACAGCTCTTTCTATTTCCCCAAGTGACCACAGGCCGTGACCCTGCGCTTATCCTCAAAGGCACTTTCGGCGTTTCGGGGTTCATGGATAGGAAGGATCTGATCCTTGCTCTTCAAAGTCGCGATGGGCGAAATGATGACATGGCCTGATCAGGCGCCACGTGTCCTTTTGGATGGACGACTGTGATGATGTCGGCATTTTGGGACCTGTCTTATCATATGGTGCGTTCTAGCGCCTTTTCCCAAGGCATGTTTCTCTATGACCGGGCACCAAGACCATGGGCCCAACTCCTGAGCGCTTTCGGCACTTCGCGTCTCGCGGCTGGGAGGAGGTTGATCCTCGCTCTTCAAAGTCGCGATGCACGAAGAGGCGATAGAGCCTAATCGCGCACCACGTGTCCCTGTTTGATCGGATGGCCCGGATCACATTCAACGATATTGTGGGCCCAAATCCTGGACGCCTTCGGCACTTTGTGTCTCGGGGATCCCAGCTGCAGAGAAAAGCGCTTCAAGGTCACGATGGGCAAAGTTGCGACAGAGCTCGATCGTGTGCCACGTGCTCCTCCGGGATGGACAGCCTGGATCATTTCGGCGAGACTGTGAGCCCAACACTGAGCGCCTTCGGCACTTCGCGTTTCGAGGCTGGGAGGAGGTCGATCCTTGTTCTTCAAACTCACGATGGGCAAAGTGGCGATAGATCCCAATTGTGCAGCACGTGCTCCTCCGGGATGGACGGCTTGGATCATTTCGGCAAGATTGTGGGCCCGACACTGGACGCCTTCGACACTTTGCGTCTCACGACTGGGAGGAGGTTGATCCTCATTCTTCAAATTCGTGATAGGCGAGATGGAGACATATCCCAATCGTGCACCACGTGTCTGGCCTTGATCAGACGGCCCAGAACACTTTCGGTGCTACAATGGGCCCAATATTAAAAACTCTTTGCATTTCGCGATTTGCGAGTTCGTGGGTCGAAGACCCTCGACTCCTCTTTTCCAAACTCCCGATACCCGAAATGGCGCTACGGGTATATCTCTTTTCATTGTCAGTGCCCTCCACATGTAGCCTTCATCCAGGGCTCAAGTACTAGCACCTTTCGCAACTCACGATCTCGCGAGTTGGAGTGTCGAACTTTGGCATTCTCCCCTTGCGAAGTCCCGAGACGCGATGACTCCTTTCCTTTCCACAATTCTTGTGATTTGCAATCAACGGCCCTCGTAACTTAGCGAGTGTCCCACGGAGAATTCCGACCGCTCACTTCTTTGAAAACTTTTGTGTTATACTTGGCACGATTCGGTTGACTGCAATTACCCACCGACCGTTGCTCTACTCCATTGATGAATCTTTGTCGTTGAAAACAAAATGCCCACTCGCTTGATTTTAAGCCTGAAAAGGACTTCTTCTGTTTGTTGCACTTGCCGCTCATGACTGCACCCTTTGAATAAAATGCCTCTGTTGGACTTTTAGGCCTTCTTCTTCGCAGCTCGGGCTACGGGCTCAAAGGAGAGAAAACAACCCACCCCTCTTAACAAGAATTAATGTTAACATTAGGCTCCATGGGGGATAGAGTCATCCCTGTGATGATCTAAGAACTCATTTGCAGCTTCAGTGCCTTGCTATTGGGCTATGGAGTCATTTACTAAGACGAAAAGTAAAAATAAACAAAGAACCAAAAGGACAATATTTACAAACAAAGGAGCCGTCTAAGGCTCAAACAAAACATTTCTTCAGAAAATGCCCATTTACTGGGTTGTTGAAAACCTCTTCACCCTCCAAATCCTGCAACCTGTACGTGTTATTTGAGAAAACCTCAGAGATTTTGAAGGGCCCGATACATAGGGAATCAAACTTGTTGTGTTTTCCCTTATCCTGTCTGGGTGCATCCCACTTAAGAACCAAATCTCCGATCTCAAACTCCTTCTTCCTGACCTTCCTGTCAAAGGCATGTTTGACCTTCTGTTGATGACTATGAGATGCTTCCATCACCTGTTCCCTGATCTGTTTTACTTCCACCATCTGATGAATCCTTCTGGCCATATGATCTGGCTCTCCTTCATAATCTTGAAATAACTTCACTACAGGTAAGGCGAGCTGAGTGGGAAAAACCACCTCTGTTCCGTAAACCAGCTGAAAAGGCGAGGTGCCTAGGGACTTCTTCGTTGTCACTCGATCGGCCCATAGAGAAAACTTGAGCTTTGAATCCTAAGCCATGTTATTGTCTTCCAATAATCTTTTAATGAGCTTGATTAGGCTTTTATTGGAAGATTATGCCAGTCCATTTCCTTGAGGATAATAGGGGGTGGAGTGAATTAGCGAGATCTGGAACTGCTCACAGAACTTAATTAGAGGCTCAGACTTGAACAAAGCAGCATTATAAGTGACAATCCTGCTGGGACAGCCAAATCTGGCTATGATATCCTCCAGGAAGATGATAATTACTTTGTGTGATGCACTTATGGTGGGGGCAACATCTATCCACTTGGTGAAATAGTCTATTGCAGTCAGGATCCATCTGTGTTGGCCACTTGAGGGAGGATGGATTTCCCCGATGAAGTCCAACCCCCACTGTTGAAAAGGTGTTGAAGCCACTACAGGCTTCAGTGGTAGTGTTCTAAGCTACTGCTTTCCTGAGAACTTTTGGCATTTGATGCAGGCTCTAATTTCTCTGCAGACATCAGCGAATAAAGTGGGCCAGTAATACTCAGCCCTGAGGATTTTGTGAGCTGCGGTCTTCCAGAAATGATGCCCCCCACAAAGGCCGCTATGGAAATCAAACATAACTTTCTGTGCTTCTTGTGGATTCGGGCACCTTAAAAATACCCCTAGAGGGTCTTTCCAGTACAAGGCTCGGTCAATGAGGTAATATCTGACCGCCTTGAGCTTTAAATCTCTTACCTTACTCTTTCTCATTCCATCAGGAGGCTTCAACTCTTGCAGAAAATACAAGATATCTCTATACCAGGTGCATTCTGCTAGCGATAAGTCACCCTGAGAACCTTTGTTGGATGACTTAGCTTGCTGATTTTCTGAACAAGCATTGATGAATCTGATCCCCAAGGCTTTGCAATTGGATTCAGCCAGCAGCTTAGCTAAACCCTGCCCCTTTATCAACTTGGTGGGCTTAATCCCTATATCAAACTCCAGGATTTTGGCAATCCATTTACCTCTTCTCCCATCTATGTCAGGCTGTATAAGGATGTCCTTCACAGAGGCTGAAGGAATGTATGCAGTCACTTTTGAGTGCAAGACATAGACTTTGAAGTCTTTGAGAGCCTTCACCAAGGCATAGGCCTGCTTCTCCATGATCTCGTACCTGATTTCTACATCTCTTAATGCTTTATTGAAGAAGGCAATGGTTTTCTCTCACCCTTCCTCATTTTTCTGAAATAAGATCGTTGCTATTGTATCAAAAGAAGCGAAAGAAAAAACTAGGAAGTCTTTGGAATAGTCAGAACTAATCAACACAGGTGCCTCAGTCAATGCCCTTTTTATTTGGATAAAAGATTCCCTGGGTTCAGCAGTCCATTTTACTTATTTTCCTTTCCTAAGCATGGTTGCGATGTGTTTCACCATCTCAACAAAATTTGAGATGAACCTCCTCAGAAAGTTAATCTTCCCTAAAAAAGCCCAAACTTCCTTCCTAGACTAGGGAAGTGACAGTGTCTGAATTGCCTCTACCCTGCTAGGATCAATCCTTACTCCTTCTGTTGATACTATATGACCTAACAATTTCCCCTCCTTCATAACAAACAAATATTTTTTGGGGTTTAAGGATAGGCCAAACTTCCGACACTTCAATAACACTTTTCGGTGACAACAATGCTCTTGGTCAGACCTGGAGAAGACTATGATGGCATCCAGATAGATCACCACAAACTGTTATTTTTCCCGGATGAAGGCTATATCCATGGCTCGCTGAAATGTTTCTCCTGCATTCATTAGTCCAAACAACATTTTGGCATACATGAATGTGCCCCAAGGAGTGGTGAAGGTTCTCTTTCCCCTATCCTATGGCATGACCGATATCCGATTATAGCCAGAAAATCCATCAATCATGGATATCTCGGATGCACCAGTTACCCTATGCAATATGTGTTCCATCTTAGGTAGGGGGTAATTGTCCTTTCTTGAGCTTCTATTCAGATTCCTGAAGTCGACGCAAAGCCTGATCTCGCCACTTTTATTTCTTATCGGGACCAAATTGGCCACCCATTCGAAATATCTCAAGGGGACAATGATTTGGGCATCTAACAACTTCTTCACTTCTTTTTCCATGACAGGCACCAACATGGGATTTATCTGTCTGAGCTTCTGCCTAAATGGTTTAGCTTATTCTTTTAGTGGGATCTTGTGTTCAATGACAGATGTGTCATATGTCTTGAGGTCTTCATAGGTCCATGCAAACACATCGACAAATTCTCTTAATAGTTCAGTGTATTCGGCCTTCTGTTCTTGGGTCAGGTTGCTTGACAACTTAACAAACTTAGGCTCCTCCTGTGTGCCAATGTTTCACTCAGCTGTGTCAACATCTTCATATGAAACCCTACCCTTTACTGCCACATCATTCCCATCGAACAACCTTTCTAAAGGGACTAGTCCCCTTGGAATGTGATTGTTGAGCAACTGAACAATATGGTGATTAACAATTTTATTTAAGAATACCTCAGAGGGAGGGTCACCTTCGAGATCAGGGTCCTGATCAATGTGCAATACAAAAAAATCATCGACAGACTGAAGAAATTTTTCGATTTCAAGGTTGTCGTCGAATACCTTCCAATGCTTTACATTGTCCGAGACGGATGGCCTGTATCTTATCTCGACCCCACAATTGATCTTCGGCGGCAGAGGGATCCTGAATAGAATAGCTGAGACCGCTAAGGAATCAACCGAAGTATTCTCTTCCCTTGGGACAAAATAAATGTTGAAAGCCGAGAAGAAATTATCCATGAGGTCCCATACCTTGTTTCTGTAACTTCTGAGCCGAGGATGCTTGGCCCGATAAACATTCCTAACTTGTTGGATTATCAATTCAACATCTCTGAACACTGCCATCTCCCTTATTCCCATTTCTTTTGTAGCCCTCATACCCAGAACAAGAGCTTCATACTCTGCCACATTGTTGGTGGTTTCAAATTCCAGCTTGTATGATAGGGATATGGTCTCTTGAGAAGGTGACATGAAAACCACTCCAACGCCAGCACCTTCGCTAGAAGAAGCTCTGTCGAATTTTTTTTTCCAAATGGAGGTGTTTGGAGGAAGTGTCCCGTGATCAAATAAGGGTTTCTTTCTGATTTGGAAAGGTGCTTCAGAAGCATCGGTGATCTGCAATAAACTAGACCCCAAATCAGTGTCCAGTGCAAATATGGGATGATTGGTGGGGTTTTCTTCATCACTGACAATATAGGCTAGTCGGGCTTCTCTATACAACCTCATGTGTTCCCCTCCAAAGATTGGAATAGTATCATATGTGAGATCCATCTGTAATTTTCCTCCAAGCTTTTTAATCCAAGATCTTGACAGTAGCATGCCAAACTTGGGAGGAACGTCGGCCACTACAATGTCCATGACCACACTCTTCATTGGCAGCTAAAATAAAAAGACCACCAAGTCTTTGATGACTCCAAGACATTGCACCCTCTTTGAATCAAAAGAGTACAAATCATGATAAGCCTTTGTCACTTCCAGTCCCAATTCTTCCATGACTATTTTGGGCATAAGGTTATGGGAAGCCCCTGAATCCATGAGGAAATTATGCATCACTTTATCATGTATGCTCAGGGATGTGTAAAAAGGAGGGGATGAATCGTCTCTATCTTCTACCATGGGACCTAGGACGACTGTTGGATTTTCATCTTGGAGATTTATTGAGCCCGTGGAAGGCTGGGGGGTTCAAATTGTAGCAACTTGGAAAGGTACCTTTTGAAATCTTCATTTTTAACTAGTTCAGATAGGGGTACAGGAATCCTAATCTTTTGAATATCATGCTCAAAACTAAAGGAGGAGAGAGACTTAGGAGCTTCCCTTACCTCAGAGACAGGTTCCTTGGCTGCTGGTGAAGCATTCTGAGTTTTCTTTTCTTTAGTAGTTGCGACAACAACTTTAGCAGACCTTTCTGATGTAAGGGGCTGATCCTGGAAGTCAAAAGTATCATCTTTCTTCTTTGACCGGAGATGGTATCTGTTAGGGGCGTTGTTGGCCTTCTCTCCTTTACCCAACTCATTGATTTGAACGTTCATAAGGGATTCTTCATATGCATATTGAGTCAAATGGGGAAAAGGGGAGGTGTCTTCAATGCAATGAATTTTAGGGTCAATTTCTTCTACCTCCTCTCCTTCCTCATGAACAATTATGTTGTTTTGGAGAGGGGTATGAATCCTTTGATAATCTCTATCTCTGCTCCTTTGTTCCCTTGGAAAAGTCTGTGGAATATGGTTACCAGGCCTCGTGAAACCTCTGTTATCAGTATTCTGGGGGGTTTTGTACATGGGCTTCCCCTCTTATTCCCACTTCTCCATCCTAGCCGAAAGGGATTTCATTACTTTAGCTACCTCATCCATCTGAAGGGGAAGGGAAGAGGAATGGGATGGGGAGGCCTCTGTTCTTCTCCTGGATATGTCTCTGTCAGCCTTATTCCTGAGTCAGTATATGTTAGACTCTACTTCCACGGCTGCATCCTGCATGTGAGCCAGAGTGGTGGCTCTCCTTTCCCTCAACAGGAGGCAGAAATCAGGATCAAAAGTGTTGGCATAAGTGATCTTTGTAGAGGCTTCAGAGGGATTTATATCGGTGGGGATCTTATTGTACATTTTATTAAATCTTTTGGAGAAGTCAGAGACAAACTCTCCTTCCTTTCTCTTCAAAGACCCGAACTTAGTCATGTAATACATGAAGTCCTTTTTGTCTCCCCACTGTCTCAAAAAGGCATTATCCAGAGCCTCAATCCCATTAATAGATCTAGGAGGCAACGCTCTAAACCATTTTCTAGCCTCACCTTCAAGACTATGGAGGAAAATCCTCATCCATACATCTGCATGCATGATAACATGATCGTCTGTAAAAATGTAGAAGGCTTCAAGGTGTTCTTCTGCAGTTATGTCCCCCTCGCCTGTAAACTCGGGCAACTGCTTGAGGTAACCATTTGCTGGAAGGGCATTGAGAGGATGAGGTAACAGAAGGGGAGCATACCTAACAACTATAATAGCCTCCATTCTGGTCATAGGGGGATTTTCTCCTACCATAGGTATATTAGGTGGAGGAGAACTCAGAGGGGAAGGGGCTCGAAAAGGGGATACCAGGAATGAGCTTCCAGGAAACAATGGGGGATTTAGCGAGAAGGATAACGGGCTTGAGTCAGCAGATGCTTCTCTCTGTGAAGAAGTGGCAACAGTAACAAGAGGAGGAGTGGTAAAGCTAGGAGTGGGGAAGTATTTTGTGGTCCTGGGTCCATGCCAAGGTACAACTTCAAGGGAAAGGGGAGTGACAAGGATTTCTCCCTCCAATCTAAGACCAGGAGGGGAAAACTCAGCAGGAACACTCCCGAAATTCAGGAAACGAGAAACTTCAGAAAAAGGTCTGTTAGGAAGATGAGGAGAAGAAAATGGAGTTTCTACAGAAGGAGATGGCGGATTACCTGGTTCGACGGTGGAAGTTTCTCCTTCAGAGGAATTTACTTTTCTGAAATCACCTCCGGATCAGCTACAGGTGTAGCTAGAGGCAGTTGTGGATGGGACTGCGTGTGTCTGCCTCTGAAAGACACAACTAAAACAACAGGTTCGTTCCAGTGGAGTCGTCAGGTGCACAGTAGCAATCTTCAAAGGCTCTGATGCCTGATGCACCTTCAGAATCAGAGGCTCAATGTCGTTCAATCTCAGGGAAAATTTTCAACTTAGTCCTCGACAGCGGTGCCAAAAATGTTGGCGTTGGAAGTCACTTCTGGATTGCAGCAGGAGCAGAGCCCGACGCCCGTCAATTTTATGTCACGATTTGTTTATAGAGGGTGATCAAGTGGAAGAAAACTCGGAACAATATCATTCTAACTCCGAAACTACGCTAGACACACACATGTAGGTGAGGTCTTAGTTAAACTTCAGACAGTGAGTTGTAGTACGGGTGAATAGGAGGAAGACTTATGTGAGGGAAAGCTGAGGGCTACTGTAGGCATCGGGCTTCTAACAGCCTATAGAAGAAAAACTTGAACGTAAGATCTGCTTACACTCAAATATAGACAACACTGGAGAATATAACAGTATCACAATAAATCCTTTATCATAACACAGTCACAGTAATTCATGCGAATCAATCGATCATGAACTCTCTCAGTATGAGATGAAATTAGATGGGATAAGAAAATTGTCTGTTATAAAACAAGAAATCTCATATACAGATACATAACCAGACAACTAGAGCCTCTGTTAAAACTTTACAATCGGGAGATTTGCTCTACCATCGATGCTTTCAAAAATACAAAAACTGAGTACATATACTCAGAAACATTCACCCAACAGAGGCGTGCTCAGACCTCCAAGGCATGGCATCCCTTCAGTCAAACTCGGACAAAAATCCTTCGTCAGATGCCACCTTAACTATGCATCTCTCTTGCAAGGGGTAGCTGAGCCATTAAATGTTGAGTTAGCATGTGCAGACTTCTCTGGTTAGTCGAGGACTCAACATGGCTTCTTTGAGAAAAACTAGCACACAGGATCGTCTCCGGCAAACTGCCTGTCGGATCCTCCATACCTTACAATTAATGAGTGAGGAGAGGTTTCAACCACCTCCTCCCACCTTCATTTACTCCTAGCAGGAAACAGGATTGAGACCGAGTCGGACTGGCACCTGGAGATCACGGCGGTCCCTTCTGTAGCTAAACTGAACGCTTTTGGCCCTTTTGCACATCTCTTTCTATCTCCCCAAGTGACCATGGGCCATGACCCTGCGCTTATCCTCAAAGGCGCTTTCGACGTTTCGAGGTTCGTGGATAGGAAGGAGCTTATCCTTGCTCTTCAAAGTCGCGATGGGAGAAATGATGACATGGCCTGATCAGGCGCCACACATCCTTTTGGATGGACGGCTGAGATGATGTCGACGTTTTGGGACCTATCTTATCATATGGTGTGTGCTAGTGCCTTTTCCCCAGGCATGTTGCTCTGTGACCGGGTGCCAAGACCATGGGCCCAAATCCTGAGTGCTTTCGTCACTTCGTGTCTCGCAGCTGGGAGGAGGTTGATCCTCGCTCTTCAAAGTCGTGACGCGCAAAGAGGCGATAGAGCCTGATCGCGCCGCACGTGTCCCTATTTGATCAGACGACCCAGATCACATTCGGCGATATTGTGGGCCCAAATATTGGACACCTTCAGAACTTCGCGTCTCAGGGATCCTAGCTGCAGAGAAAAGCGCTTCAAGGTCACGATGGACGAAGTTGCGATAGAGCTCGATCGTGTGCCACGTGCTCCTCCAGGATGGACGGCCTGGATCATTTCGGCGAGACTGTGGGATCGACATTGAGCGCCTTCGGCACTTCACATTTCACGGCTGGGAGGAGGCCGATCCTTGTTCTTCAAACTCACGATGGGCGAAGTGGCGATAGAGCCTAATCATGCGCCACGTGCTCCTCCAGGATGGACGGCCTGGATCATTTCGGCGAGATTGTGGCCCCGACACTGGACGCCTTCGACACTTCGCGTCTCGCAGCTGGGAGGAGTCTGATCCTCGTTCTTCAAAGTCACGATAGGTGAGATGGTGACATAGCCCAATCGTGCACCACATGTCTGGCCTTGATCAGATAGCCCAAAACACTTTCAGCGCTACAGTGGGCTCGACATTAAAAGCTCTTTGCTTTTCGCGATTCACGAATTTTGTGGGTCGAAGACCCTTGGCTCCTCTCTTCCAAACTCTCGATACCCGAGATGGTGCTACGGGTATATCTCTTTTCATTGTCAGTGCCCTCCACATGTAGCCTTCGTCCAGGGCTCAAGTACTAGCGCCTTTCACAACTCGCGATCTCGCGAGTTGGAGTGTCGAACTTTGGCATTCTCCCCTTGCAAAGTCCCGAGACACGATGACTCCTTTCCTTTCCACAATTCTCGTGATTTGCGATCAACGACCCTCGTAACTTCAAGAGTGCTCCACAGAGAATTCCAACTGCTCACTTCTTTGAAAACTTCTATGCTATACTTGGCATGATTCGGTTGATTGCAATTACCCACCGACCGTTTCTCTACTCCGTCGATGAATCTTTGCCATTGAAAACAAAATGCCTGCTCGCTTGATTTTAAGCCCGAAAATGACTTCTTCTGTGTGTTGCGCTTGGCACTCATGAATGCGCCCTTTGAATAAAATGCCTCTATTGGACTTTTAGGCCTTCTTCTTTTCATATCGGGCTACGGGTTCAAAGGAGAGAAAGCAACCCACCCCTCTTAACAAGAATTAATGTTAACAGTTACCCTCGAAATCAACTAGTTGATAGGCACCATTTTTAAAAACTTTCTTAACAATGAACGAACCACATGGGTTTGAACTTGTTTGCCACCAAGGGATGTTTATCTTGGTCATAGACCAGGACAATATCACCTTCAGAGAAAACTTGAGGGCAAATGGACCGATCATACTAAAACTTGACACATTGTTTGTGAGCCTCGTTGACCAAGGCTGCATCTCGACGTTGCTCGAGATATAAAATATGCTCTTCAAGTGGAGTAGTGTCGAGCAATATTTCCACTTCCAACTTAAGAGAATGGATTTGGCACTCTCTGGGAAATACTGCCTCCAACCCGTAAACGAGTTGGAAAGGAGAAAAAATGATAGCAGTCTTGACTGAGGTTCGATAAGCCCAAAGTATCATGTACAACATCAAATGCCAATTTGACTTAGCCAAATTGATCATCCACTGAAGAATAGTCTTGAGAGACTTATTAACAACCTCCACTTGACCATTATCATGTGGGTAGTAAGGTGACGAATGTTCCTTCTTAAACCCTAGTTTTTATGTTAACTCGGACATCATCTTGTTCTAGAAGTGATTGCCATGATCTGTGACAATCTCCTTCGAAATACTGAACCTAGCTACAATCTGGTTAAAAATGAGAAGTGCATACGTTTCCCCATCATTGTTGAACGTCAACATAGCCTCGACCCACTTAGTAAATTAGTCTACCACTACGATGATATAGCGATGCCCCCTAGTTGAAACTGGGTGGCATGTAGTAAAATCAATCCCCCACTTGGTGAAGGGACCAACAACAATAACTGGAAACATGGGAGCAGGGTGTGCCCACATCTTTCGAGAGAATATCTGGCACGGGTGAAACTTCTTTACTACCTCTACACAATATTTGATCAAGTAGGGCCAAAAGTATATAGCATGAAGAATATTCTAGGTTGTTTCTAACCCAGACAGGTGACCGCCACATTCTCCTGTGTGATAGTCATTCAATACAAGTTCCTCCTCTTCACAAGTGAGACAACAAAGAAGAATGCAATCCACTCCTCGACAATATAAAGTATCATTGAGGATAAGATAGTTCTGTGCTTGATGGTGTATTCATCGACGCTCATCACGAGAAGCAGAAGATGGGCACTTCAAAGTATAAAGATACACAAGTATATCTCCATACCAAGGGTCTAAATATGCAATAAGGAAAAGATCCCCATTGATCAGTGACTCTTCAGGAAAATTATTACCACTCTCGACCGAAAGTTCCGAGATTAGTTTAGCAAAGACCAAGGACTTTTTAGACTTCACCGAAACAAAATCCAAGTCAAATTATTGCAGGATGACTATCCATCGGCTGATTTTCCCACCGATGATTCGTCTTGTTAACACATATTGAAAAGGGTTCATGAAAACTGCGACGGTGGTCTTGCGAAGTAAGAAGTAATGATGAAACCATTAGACAGCATGAACAACTACCAAAGCAAGTTTCTCAACATGTGTGTAGTTGAGTTTCGGTCCTACCAAGCCTCATCTAAGAGATAACATTCTCTTCGATCACGTCATCCTCTTGGACCAAGACCATGTCAATATTAGATTATGTGGAAGCCAAATACAACAAGAAATCATTTCCATAATCTGGATTATTGAGTAGAGGGGAAGATGTTAGAGCACGTTTCAACACTTTGAAAGAGTGTTGAGCCACTTCATCCCAACATAATGGTATCCCTTTCTCCAAGAGATGCATAAACCCCTTAGTGAGCTCGACACAGTTGACAACAAAACACCGAAGAAAGTTGGCTTTCCCATGTAGACTTTGAAGTTGGGGGATTGTGCACGGTGGAGGAAATAGAACTATTTCCTCAACCTTTAGAGGATAGACCATGATCCCTTTAGTTGACATGATGAAACCTAACAAGCGTCTCGATGTCGCGCAAACACTTGACTTATTTGGATTCAAGCAAATCTGATAATAGAGACAACTCTCAAAGATAAGTCGTAAATGGGCGGGATGATCGGATCTCTTACGAGAACGTGATGTTAGATCATCAAGATACGCCTCGAATATGTGTTTGAGGTCGTGAAAGGCAAATGACATGGCCCGTTGAAAAGTGGCTCCATCTTTCTTAAGGCCAAAATACATTTTCTTGTACGTGAATGTACCCCAAGGAAAAATAAATGTCGTTTTATGTTGGTCCTCAATATTGATCTGAATCTGGTTGTACCCAGAAAAATTGTCCATAAAAAAAAATACCTCACAACCTGCACATTCATCGACAATTTGGCCAATGAATGGGGTTGGAAAATCACCTTTCAGGAAATCTTTGTTCAGATCAAAAAATTCCATACACACACGGATCGTATCTTGATTTTTTTTGACAAGAACAGGGTTCGACACCCATTCTGTCAATTGCATTGGATAGATGAAACCAACCTTGATGAGTTTCTCTACCTCAACCTTGATAGTCGTTGCCTTGCGAGGATTGACTAGGTGAAGATTCTGTCAGATAGGCTTAACATCGGGGTAAGTTTTGATCTCATGTTCAATGATATGTGGGTCAATGTCTAGCATCTCCTCATAAGACCAGGCAAAGACGTCACAAAACTCTCTAAATAATTCAGTGTAGATCTGAATCTCTTCGGGGGAACAATCTACTACGACAAAGATGTTTTCTAGGATGCCATGGGTTCTAGAGATGTCGATAGGAATTGTTTCAGCTATACTTTCCATGTTTCCCTCGGCATAGATTTCGTGCATGGCCAAAGGGTTAACGAGACAAGAGGCATCTCCATTCATGGTTGTAATGAACTCTCCTACCTCTATTCTCTTCAGCTTGGGTAAGAAATAAGATATGTTGTGAAGATCGTCCCAAGGTTTGTCTGGCCTAGTCATTTCCTCCAAAATTGCCTCGTTATAGGGCAAGACTAAGTCCAAAAGATTGTAAGTGGCGATAGATTCTTAAGCCAAAATAGGTTCGAGAACGAGGTCTAGCTCCTATGGGGGAGTCGAATCAGGGTTGGCTGAGACTTGCTAGACAATATTGTATGCAACCTCAGTAGCAGATAAGGGCATAGTCATTCCAAGGTTCCCTACCCCTTCCATCGAAGCCGATGGGGAAGGTAAAATCCACATATCATTAAAGTAACTCGTTCTAAAAGATGTGACTTGAAATATCGCAACCTTCGGCTGGTCGGGGATAGCTGAAATAAACTTGACATCATTAGCAAGCGATGGATAATCGAAAGTCCCCATTAAATATGGAAACAATTTGACACCTAAGTTGATGGTACCTGGCTGTGGGTTGTCAATCATCGAGACCGTGGATGCCCCTGATGAAGGGTCAGGACAGGAGAAGGATAATTGATCAATGGTTATGATCTGGCCTTCATGAGGAAAACATAAGACCCGGAAAAAGATGGATACAATCATTGTCATAGCATAGGTCCAACTCCACCCCAACAAAATATTGTAGTCGAGAGGCGCATTGACTACTTCTACTTCAACGCACATGGTTTTTCCCTCCAACTGCACGAGGAAGGAGGGAATTATGCCATGTGGTCTAAAATATCCATTGTCAAACGCGGCTAGCAATGTGGGCGACAGAGACAACTCAGGTTGGCCAATGGCCTTCCAACATGCCAACTACATCACGCAAGTCAAGGCACCCTCATCAACCTCCATATGGAAAATGTTATTTTTCAATGATTCTATGGCATACATCACTACTATCTGAAAAGCGAAGTGGTGAGGAAGATGAGGTTTATAATCTATAGGGTAAAAAACAATCATTATCGAGTTAGTAGTATTGACTACTCCCAAGGAAAACAACAATGCTTTCCTCTGTGAGGAGAAACTCTGGAAGACTTTCAGAGAAGACATTTCATAAGGAGTTTGTGCCAGATCCTACATGACAGAGTAATTATGAACAACCCTTGCATTCAGGTTGCGAGAATCATTTTTAAACGCACCCTTAGGAATGCAAGTCATAGTTTCTCCCACATCATTCTCGATTTGAAGAGGAGGAAGTGGGTTGGTGGCTTCTTTTCCCTTTTCAACAGATTCCGACATTCCGTAATTATGATCCCTGTCTATAGATGAACTTTAGAATTTATCATATAAATGTTTGTGGCTTCATTGTTAGTATTAGGCGTGGGGATCCCTAATTTCCCCTAGGCACGTGCGTGGATGAGGAAGCTTGAGCCAAATTTTTCCCTTGTGGAAAAGGGTTGGTTAACGCAACAGGTTGTTGTTGTGCCAATAGCTTTTGGGATTCCTCAAGCTAAGGGCATTGGTGAGTCAAGTGGTCTTCCGTGCAAAGCTTACATGGAAACTTTACCTTCCTATTTTCATTTTTTCCCTCGCCAACATTATTTGCAACCTTCTTATCCCCCTTACCCTTCTTATTTTATAATTTCCTCTTTCCCTCGGTTTTCTAGTTACCCTTGGGATTTGTCGATTACACAATGTGTACATCTGACATTTGGGTTATGGGGGAAACTGAACTAGGAGTTTGGCTGGCCATAGTTTGTTGAATTGATAATTGTTGTAACTGATTAGTCAACTAATATGTAGGATTTCTCTATGCTGAGCCTACTATGCCATCGGCGTGAGGCCCAGACTTCTGATTGGTCTTGTCGAAAGTCGACCATGGTGCGTCGAGCAATATCTCATACAACATACCGGAATGATAGTAAATCAACTCCACTTGTTGGGCTCTCATGATAGCCTCTTCTTCGAAAAAAACCCGAGACGTCATGACGTCTTTGGATACACAAGGCACCAAGGAATTTAGGAACCACTCGAGAAAAAATGCGGGAGAGAACTTAACTTTGATCAAGCTCTTTCATCGATGCCATTCTCAAATGTGATCTGAGATTTGGATGAATTTTGTTTGCTCGAACTTGGACAACAACTCGGTGTCGACATCGTATCTTACCGGTAACTAGAAATGGCTTAAGAAAACCATAGATAAGTAGTTAAAGTAAGCGTACTTTGAGTTATCGAGCTCGATAGATCATTTCGCAACACCCCCTATAAGAGTGCGTTGAAACAAATGAAACTGAACGAAATCATCCTTTAACGATTTGGACGAGCACCATAAATGAAATGTCGTAACATTATCACTTGGATCCTCGCTAGGATTGCCTTCGAACTTAGGGATGTCTGAGGGAAACTTAGTCGACATGGGGGGCCAATGCGGATCATGACAGATCGGGTTGATTAAAAGTCTCGACAAGTCTGGAAAATGCAGAGTTTCTAGGAAAGGTAGTTTAGGTTGTTCTGGATTCAAATGAAAAGAGGGGCCTAGATTTTGGCTAGCACTAGGTTGCTAGGAAAAGTTTGGTTGTTGGTGAGGGTTTTGGTAGAAACCATGGTGGCCGTATCCAGTAAAATGAGTTTTCATTTTATTTTGGATCGTTGGTTGATACCTGTAGTTGGATGACATGCCTTGTGTAGGGATTGCTCTCTCTAGAGTATTCCAAGAACCTTGGATGGGGATGCGCCCAACCGACCCTCCTGGCATAGGTACTAAACCCTTCCTGAGGTTCCACTGAGTGTGGGAGGGGTTTCCCCTGATCAACATCCTTTCCGAAGGAAACACACCCTACCAAGGATTTCTAGGACCTTGTGAGGAGTAAACTCTCGTCATCGATCCCTACGAAGGAATGAAACCTTTCATAGGGTTTGGTTGACCAAAAACAGGGTTGCCCCCTACCGAGAAAGCACACGATGAGAAAGCGATATTTCCAAATGCACTGAACAAAGAAAAAGACATATATCCTACCGTAGTCATGTAGGAATAAGGTCCATGACTCCCCTCACTAAACAAAATAGAGTTGGTGTTCAGCCCAATCGACAGTTAGAAAGAGTCTCCAAGTGAAGGGGATAGAGGAGGGATATGACCCCCACCGAAAGGGATAGCATTAAACGAGGAAGTGGTGCCTGCAATAGATCCTTGTAAGGGAGAATTAGAGCTCCCTACCCCCAAACCAATAGTCTGTAGAGTAGAGTTGGTTAGGACCAAACTAGCGTCGAAACCTGACATTCCATATGAAAAGGGAGCGCTAGACATGTTCTCTATAGAGGGAACAATGGTTAGAGTCGTTGAAGGGATTTTGCCACTACCCGAAGTAGTGGATGTCTGGACAACCATAGTCCTAATAGGTGGAGGTGGGGGAGGAGGCACGACACCCCCTCCTGGGACAGTCGAGATGGGAGTATGAGGACTCCCAGAAGAAGTAGCATTAGTTGCTTCCTTCCTTCGTCGCTTGTCTAAAAAAATGGTGTTCAGGTGAAGTCACCTCATGAGAGACTATCTGAATAAGAGGCGACGTTGATAAGTCAGTGATCAAAGGGTTTGTGGGCATGAAGCCTTCATGTTTGAAGTTAGAAATGGTGGAATCTTCCGGTGTAGGAAATTCTTCTCTAGGAGCTAGCCCGGGTACAGTTTCCTATGGCCCAGTCACTTCAAATGAACCCTCTTGATCTAGCATGCGCCTCAATGGTGGTGGAGGTGGCTCCAAAGTAACCGGTAGCAGGCCCTGAAGCCTATGTGAATGGTGGAGCTGTTGATTTTCCACCTTTGGAAATCATCAACCGACACTCTAAGGTTGAGCTAGAGTGAAACAAAGAGCACACACTAAAATTTGTGTAACGAAAAATCAAGAAAACAACTGACTTGAAGGAAGAACAGTTACGCCAATCGACACTAGAGAAACTTATCATTGCAATTTTAACTTGAACACAGAAACACCCTCCGAGTATACTCTGCAAAGTGTGATCCGACGTCTGCCCTAGGTACTGCAGTATACCCCCGCAGTCACCCGTGTAAGTCCCTAAAAGTAGGAAACTAGGTTGTTAGATTGTAGTCATTCACCAGGAGGGTACAGTCGACAGTCGGGTTAATCGTAATGAGCAGGATAACAAAGTCTGAAGTCTTTCACGGGTACCGAAGGAAAATGGTTCGAAAGAAAACTTAGGATCTCGAACGAATTCGAGGTCCATGAGGCTCCGTAGTTAAATACGATCAGCGTAAATCCCAAGAAAACCCCTCAATATATGATCCCCACTACACTTGATCTGGCTTTGGAGGGGTTATATCCTCTACCTTTCCTCACGCGACCTCATGTTTATCCCCTGTGTTAGAGGGGGGTCTCAGTTGAATTTTACGAAACTAGACTTTGAAACTCCCTATAATAGACTCTTATGTTTATTTAAGCTTCCTTAAAGAGTTTCCTTTCCACACCTATTTCAAGGCCCTAGAGCCTAGACTACTTGGTGAACCCTAAAAACCAAAGTCTAGTTGATTTTAAGTGTTAATCGTTGATTTTAAGTGGTTTGATTTACTCAAAAGGGCACAGATGTACAACTTATGGTGTTTTCAAGAGACGAAAGAGAAGAAATAAAAGCTTTAGAGAATTCGTGCAAAAGAAAACTAGGTTCTACAATTTAAAAATGGCTTTTAATCTTTGCAAATGCAAACTTTTTGAAGTATAGTCCAAGATCCCAAAATGAAATTTTTTTCCTAGAATGTGATTTTCATTTTACAATGTAAATTCAAACTACTAAACTTTCAAGGAAATAACAAAGAAGGAACTTTGGAAATGGAACTCTTTTCTTTTGTAATAACAACCTATGCTACAACTACCAAACAAAAATGCATAACAAATGTAACAATTTTTTATTTTTTGAATGCCTAGAAAAGAAAATCGCAAGTAAATGATATTTTTTCATTTTTCAAAGAAAACACAAGGTAAAGAGAAAATAAACCCAAGACAAACACATACCCTAAAACCACTGCTTGAACACAGGGATTCAGTGGAATCCATATGAGGATCTAACACTTATAAGTTCACCCTAAACCTTCAAAGAAAACAAAACAAAATAAAGAAACAACAAGGGTTCTTTACAAAATGAAAGATAAATTGAATCTTTAACCCAACCAAACACAACTAATAGAGACCTTGAAGAGTTCAAGAAGGCCTGAGAAGCACAGAGCTTCTTGCCAGGAAAGAAAAAGTATTTTTTTTTTAACTCTTCAAAAACATAGAGACATGTGTTGTGCATAAGCAACCTGCATATGTACGCAGGATGTATACTATGCATACCACGTATGTACATGTGTTATACAGAGGACAAGGCACATACACCTTTGCAAACTTTCAAAAAAAGAAAAAGGTTTGGATAATCAATTCGCCAGGGAAGGCTAGTAGGCACCTGGAAAGTTACTAGAGACCCTAATCAACTCAGTAAACTTGGAAAACTAAAAAAGAAACTGAAAAAATCAAATCAAACCAAAATCTCCCACTAAGACCCTACAAAGACTCCCCAGTGGAGTCGCCAATTTTTGCTACGGGGAAAATCCCCCTAAACTGGGTCTAAGGAATAGGCAGAGTGATAACTCCCTTAAAATATTGATCTACTCTTAATCTACCCCAAAACCATATAAACTAAGTGATGAGAGAGAAAGGAAAGAGAGAGTTAATGAGTACACCTTCAGTCCTTACGATTGGTGTAGACCTTTTTCTCTTATTGTCGCCTTCTAGATCATAGATATCCTCCCAAAGATGACCTGGAAGGGGTTAAGAATACAATGCGACAACACATACAATCTCTAATTATCACTTTAAAATTCTAAACATAGATATAAATGCTCAAATTAACAAAAACATGTAAACATAGGGTTTTGGGACAAGGATAAACTCTTTTATTCAATTTCAAGATAAAAAGGGTTACAACCCTTGCTAGAAATCGCTCCACAAACCAAGTCTAGGCTCCTATGTCGTGGCTCCAAGTGCATAAATCCCACATTATTTTCTCGCAACCAACATATCACCAAAGGAAGGAGGAAGGGTTGCATAAGGAGAAAGGTTGGAGGGGAAGGTTGAGGATAAAACTTAGAATGAGATGTAAATCTTGGGCTAAGAAAGGGAAGGAATTTTGGAAGAGTTTTCTTATTCTATTGCTCATGTTCATAAATGACTGCCCAAGACCTCTTTTTATATGAGAATTTTATGGTTATTCAGTTTGGGGACGGGCTACAAAGGGTAAAATGGTTAGGAAACCCTCCATAGCTCGTAAACTTTGTTGAATTCTGTGCAATTTTATATTTTTTGCAACTTTTGGAGGTAAACGTGGGCTAAATAGCATGCAACATGTGTGTATGCGGGATAACTAGCATGAAACATGCGTGTGTACACCGGTTATTCGTACAACAGGGAGCGCACACTATCCACAAACTATTTTTTTAGAGGGAAGCCTCAACAATATTTTTGGCAAAGT
Organism: Picea engelmannii; assembly: GCA_009831015.1. Classification (NCBI taxonomy): domain Eukaryota; kingdom Viridiplantae; phylum Streptophyta; class Pinopsida; order Pinales; family Pinaceae; genus Picea; species Picea engelmannii. Next base: position 206,856 of record ML802669.1, on the reverse strand, counting down.
ATGCAAATGGATGGGCCAATGTCTTGTATGTACAGATATGGAAGTTTAGACTATAACAGAGAGGAATGAGTTATGATGAAAAATGAAATGCCGAGAGGTGTATTTATATCACCCTCTTTGTCTTATTTGTCCACTTTAATTGTGAATAAAAATAATAAGAGGGTCGACCTTGTTATTAGACAAATTGTAGGTTGAGAAAAGCCTAATCCAATCCATAAGATGGAGAGAACTACGGGAATACCTACCCACTATCACCTTACATAGGTACTACCCTCACTATAGAGATGATGTAATCACCTCAAAGGGGGAATCTTGGTGACTCTAGGGGGATTGATATGGAGGATGTAGAGATGATAAGTGAAACCCATATAGGCCAATGATAGAGATGATGGAAGGATTGAAAATGAGTCTTGTAGAAGGATAGATACCTGCAAAACAATGTTAGCCCTTCCTAGAACAAGATAAATAATGGATATATGGATATATAAGCCTTTAAACCAAGGAGAACATGCAAGAAATCTTTTTGTCCCTAATTTGCAGAAGTTATAGAAATATATATTAGCAACATAAAATGATAATGTCTACAAATTTAACCATCCAAAATCTAGTACAAGATATTAAAAATAAAGCTACCAAGGGCTAGTCTAATTTCCAATGATCAAAGGGAGATTTTGGTGGTGATTAGGGTTGTTTATTAGATGTTATCAAAAATTTATTATAACAGCCAAGTGTCTATAGAAAAAACTTTCTACAACAACAAAATCCAACCACAAAAATCAACAAGTAATCCATCAAAAAGATAGACAATGAGCATTAGAACAATAATAGACGTTTGCAAGTAAATTTCAGCGGTCGGTAAGTGTGCAACAAGTAAAAGAGAGAGTTTTTTGCAGCCCTAGCGGTTGTAGAATTAAGTTTATAACAACAAAAAAGTTTTTGGCCTAAATAGGATGCCCTTAGGGCATAAGAAAGATTATAACACTAAGAAAAATTCCAACTTGAACAAATTCAATATCTCGAAAAATCTTGCATTCCAATGTTAAATTAAATATTAGTTTATAATGGTCAATTAGAAATTAGACTTAGGCATTAATAA
>ML802669.1:187626-205283 GCA_009831015.1 Picea engelmannii | reverse complement strand
GATTGTAACCTATATAAGAAAGCTATTTGCTCTCTTATTTCATTGATTGAATAAAGACAGATAACCTTATTCAAGTTATCTTGGTTTCTGTGTGTGCTCGATTTTCGTTACATGGTATCAGAGCGAGGTTAGGGCCACGGAGTCTAGGAGTGCGTGAAGACCTAGGGACTGCTGTCGGCAGTGATGAATCGAGGGATCGCCAGCGTAGCACACTCAAGGAGCCGAAAGGGTTTCGGATCAATCGTAGATGGGTTCATTTGATTTTTCAATTTTAAAAGCCAGATTGGTCTGTTCTTACCCAGAATGGTGCCCAAATTCGAAGATCTGGTGTTTTTTTTTACTGCTAATTTCTTGAGTTAGCATATTTGAGGAGAAATTGGTTGATTTGGAGCTGGTTGAGGGTAGATTGTAGGTATTTTGCCATTATTTATCTGCTAAGTTCAGTATTTTACGATCATCTATGGCTACATTGACCAACATTATGTTGGAATGCAACCAAAAGTTCTCTCGGAAGAACTACAATACTTGGAAGCAACGCATGTTGGCCATTTTTGCGTACCGGTGCTTGCCAGATGTTGTTCTGGGCACAAGTCCTCGTCCCATGGTTGCATGTAAAGACTAGGACAAGTTTGATGGCCAAGACAGAGAGGCCGTGATGCTGATCAAATTGTCCGTGATAGATGAGATGATACCTGAGGTTCAGAATGGGAAGACTACTGCAGCGATCTGGAAACAATTGAAAGAGACCCATGAGATTTTAGATAAGGGTCAAGCGTTCTTTTTAAAGAATCTGTTGTTCTCAATCAAGATGAGTGAGGGTTCCTCTCTCCAAGAGCACTTACTCAAGATCAAGGACATCCAGGAGTAGTTGGAGGCCACTGGTCGGAAGATGGAAGAAGAGGACATGGTGGTGATCACGTTGAACAACTTTCCAGGGTCCTACGAGCACTTCATTGAGACCCTGAACATCACAGCTACAGAAGTTGACCTGAAGTTTGGAGAGCTATCCAATAATCTCTTGCAACAGGATAGGTGGAAGAAGTAGTTTGGGAGCAAAAGTGAGATAGAGGGTTCAGAGCAAGCCTTTGTAGCCAAAGCTAAAGGCAAAGGCAAATGGACAAGGAAACCTGGTCCAGGCAATGATGAGGATGCCACCAAAATCCTGAAGACCATCACTTGTCATTATTGTGGCATGACTGGCCATATGAATAAGCACTACAGAAAGTGGTCGACAGATCAAAAGCATAACCACAGAGGGTCTCAGCAAAAGGCCCATGTCACAGAGCACACGGAGGAGAAGGAGGCAGCCTTCTATGCCTTTATGGCCTGTACACAAGTAGATCAGTCCAAGTCATCTGCTTGGTTTGTTGATTCAGGTGCATCCAGGGATTTCACCAATCGGAAAGACTGGTTCACAGATTTTACACCTAGTCCATCCAAAGACTCGGTGATCTTCGGTGGAGGAGAGGAGTATAATATAGTCGGCAAGGGGAATGTTCAGATTTCCTTCGAAGGAAAGATTCTTATGTTTCTCAACATCCATTATGTGCCAAGTATGGAGCTTAATCTGCTCTCAGTTAGTTATATTATGAGGCACTCTCCTCACTTGGATGTCAAATTTAGCAATCACAAGTGATATATCATTGACAAGAATACCAAGAAGATCATTGCTCTTGGTGTGGAGGACCATGGTCTGTTCAGATTGGTGGATATTGGGCAGGGCAGAGAGCATGCACTGGCAGCGAAGAGTGCATCAGACATTTGCACACTATGGCATCATAGGTATGGGCACCTCAATTTTAACTACCTCTCTCAGTTGGCACGAGATAAACTGGTAGATGAACTTCCAGACATTTAGCAGAAGATTCAGGGAGTTTGTGGAGCTTGCCAGGCAGGGAAGCAACATCGAGCGCCATATGATGAAGGACAAGCTTGGATAGTGCAGAGGGTCCTTCAACTGGTTCATGTAGACGTATGTGGACCAATGAACATGACATCAATCACCGGTGCCAGGTATTTCCTTCTGTTTGTTGATGATTTCAGTAGGAAAATGTGAGTGTATTTTTTGAAGTTGAAGTCTGAAATGTTTAAAGAATTTCAAAATTTTAAAGCATTAGTCGAGAATGAGTCAGGTTGTCATATTACCTCTCTTAGATCTGATAATGGTGGAGAATTCTGCTCCAAATAATTCAATATTTTTTGTGCTAAACATGGGATCAAGAGACAATACACCACACCCTATACTCCACAACATATTGGGGTGGTTGAAAGGCAAAACCGCACTATCATAGAGATGTCCATATGTATGTTGTAGAACAGGTGTGTTCCTTGTTGAAATAATGTAATTGCAAAGAGTATTCTTATTATTATTGATATATTATTCATAGGATCAATCCCCATTGTGGATTGATCATCTCGGTTATTGTAATGGGACCAAATCCTCTTTTGTGGATTGGTCAAAAGACAATTGTAATAGGCAAAATAAGAAGTCGGCCCCAACAGATATTAAAGAGGCCCAGAAATATAATAAAGGTGGGTTTACCCACCCAGTTTGGGAAGTTGGCCTTGCCAGTGAAGAGAAACTTCACACGTGCCAGACTTGTATAAATAAAGGAGGCTAGCGCCTCACTTAGACACAACTCACTTTCTCAGTTTGAGAGACAAGTTCTGATCTGTTACCGGAGAAGAAGGAGAGAGAGAGTGGCACATATCTAGGAGAGGACTTTCTATATTAGCATAAGAGATCTCTTGGCATTGTATTGGCTATCTATATTAAGGAAGTTTTGTTGGGTTTTCTTCCCCTAGAGGGTTTCCCAGGATAAATGTTGTGTGTCTTGTGATTGTGTATTTCTCAGTGATCTTGGATTATGCTATTTTTATCTAATGAAATGCAAACATCTATAATAATGGATTAAACATTAACATGGTATCAGAGCCAAGCCGAAGGAAGCATCTTTCACAAGTGAAAAACATCACCGTTACTGTACATGAAAATTAGGGATTTTTTATGGTGAAGATTTTTAGCCCCAAAACCATCTAGAAAAGTGTGCCCTCCCCTAAGGATCAGTTTGGCACTCTCAACGCACCTTTTCAGTGGCTGGATCTCCCGAAAAGTGAAACCCTAGTTTCACAAAGTACCAGAAGTACCAGAAAACTAGTGTACCAGAAGTACCAAAAGTACCAGAGTACCAGAGGTACCAGAAGCACCAGTCCATAAATATGCAGATCAAATTTGAAGGATAAAAAGTTGGATTTTCTCATATCCAAACACACCAGGCTACTCACCTCAGCCAAGCGCACCTCCTGGTAAGTTCAATTTTTTATTTTGAGCACTTTCATTTTTCGGTCATTTTCCTAGCTCCAGGTAAAGATGTCTACAAATGTTAAGCTTGTTGACAAGTTAGAAGGAGTGGAAAACTTTCGTGCCTGGAAGTATAGGATTGGACTCATTCTTGAAGAGAATGACCTAGCAAGATTCATCAAAGAAGAAGTATCGGAACCCGACGATGCTGCAGAAAAGGCAAAGCATCAAAAGGACACAATAAGGGCCAAAAGAATCATTGCAGATTCAATCAAAGACCACCTGATTCCTTGTGTGTCATCCAAGAAGACTCCAAAATAGATGTTTGATGCCTTGACCAGACTATATGAAGGAAAGAACATAAACTGGAAGATGAATCTTAGAACTCAATTGAAGAATACAAGGATGCAGAAAGGAGAAATGATTCAGGAATACTTCTCCAGAATCTCAGAATTCAAAGAACAGCTAGAATCTATTGGAGATACCATAGATGAAGACGAACTCATAATGATGGCCCTAAATGGTCTCACAAGACCTTGGGATGATTTCATCCAAACGATATGTGACAGAAAGGAGAAACTGAAGTTTGACAGTGTATGTGAAGAATGCATCCAAGAAGAAACAAGAGTAACGAATCGGGAAGCGTTACTAGCAAGGGATGATGATCAAGCCCTAACTACCCACACCAAAGGAGGAAGGAATAAACCCTGCTTCCAAAAGGAGACTCATAAATAGCCTCAACAATCAAATAAATTCAATCATAAAGAATCTCATCCAAGGAGATTTCAGAAGAGAGGACAATGAAAGGAAAGAGACTACTCATTTGTACAATGTTATCATTGTGATAAGATGGCACACATTGTGAAGTTTTTTCCAGTTAGACGAAAAGAATACAAGAGAAAACATAAGATGATCCATGCCCATGTAGTCGAAGATGAGGAGCCACCCACAAAGATCATAAGATAGCATATCAAAGACCATGTCTTGATCTCGGCCCTCTCAGGATCTGTAACACCTGGAGAGGACACTTGGCTCATTGATAGTGGTGCATCCAAGCACATGATGGGACAAATAAATATTCTCTCTTGTATCTCAGAAAAAAAGTTTTCTCAGAAAGTGACACTTGGTGATGATTACCAATATCCCATCAAGGGAGTGGGAGAATCAAACCATAAACTGAATTCAGGGAATTCACTAAAAATGAAGGATGTAATATATGTACCATGCTTGAAGAAGAACCTACTCTCCATTTCATTTTTAGAGAAGAAAGTCTTTAGAGTTTCCTTTATAGATGGAGAAGTTCTTATGTGGGCTAAAGGAGAAACCTTAAATGAAGCAATCATCATTGGAAATGAAGAAAATAGCTTGTATAAACTAAAGGGTCACTCAGAGGCTGCCATGACCCACGCCATTGAAAACTCATGTGAACTTTGGCATATAAGGTTAGCCCACATCAACTACAAGGCACTACCATACATATGCAAAGCGGTCACAGGTTTACCAAAACTCAAAGGGGACCATAAAGGTGTATGCAATGGATGTGCACAAGGGAAGAATATCAAGAACCCATTTCAAAAGAGGGACAACAAGATAGAAGGAGTCCTAGAACTCATCCATTCATATGTGTGTGGCCCAATGCCATCATCCTCCATTAGCAGGTATGTATATTATGTATCATTCATTGATGATTACTCTTGTAAAACCTAGATATATTTCTTGAAGACTAAAGATGAAGTGTTCAGTAAGTTCAAGGAATTCAAAGGCTTGATAGAGAACCTTTCTGAAAGAAAGATCAAGATACTAAGGTTAGATAATGGAGGAGAATATACCTCAAAAGAGTTTGTGAACTTCTACAAAGATGTTGGGATCAAGAGGAAACTCACTACTCCCTATTGTTGCGCCTCTTTCGTCACCTTGGTGAGCAAATAAGAGGTGCTTGCAAGCTCAGTTGGGTCTGCAGAGCAGGACAACTATAGAGAAAGAAAAACAAAACTATAATGAAGAATTAAACTAATAAAAACTAAAATCATAAGCATAGGGACATAGAGATAACAAGAACAAAAAGACCCATGTCACCAATGTTTGAGGTTTGATCTATTGATGAAAACAAAGCACCAAGAAGAAAGGGGACTATGAGTCCCTTCTTCCTCCAAGGGAAGGCTCTTGGACCCTCACTAGTAGCTCTTCTTACAACAAATAAAATGAAAATGGTGATGAAAGAACTCTTTGCAAATCCACTCAATGGTGAGATGGATTGCCCAATGTAATGGTGCCAATGTGCTCTTGTAAGGATGGAGTCCTTAAAACAATATAGGCAACATAACATTACTTTGAATTCCTTGAGAAAATGAGGTGTATTCATGGCTTTTTATAGCATTGCATTGGGTTATTGTGTAATTGATTTGTAGTGTGAAAAGAGGCCATTTAGGGAATTATTAGGTCTTTGACCAGCCCACCGTTCGGACCCAGCCCAGATTTGGAGGTCAAATAAGCTTGGGAGTTGAACCATAAGTGGTTGGGAGGCCGACCACATTCATAAATGCGTCGTTTAGCAGGTGTGCGGATTTTTGCGTTAACAGCCGCGCATCGTGCGCATATGCACACTTTCTACGTTCTTGTTCCGTGCATGTGCGCACGCGCCCAATGTTTGCAAAGCGCTCTTCAATTTTTCACTACTTTGTATAGTTTTTTCCCTTTTTTGAATGTCGTGAGATTAATCCAGGGCCATGAATGACTTCATTACTGCTTGACGATGCTGAGTTCTTGTAACCATGTGCAGACGAAATTTTAGTGATAACAGATGCCCCCTGATGGATGAGGTTAGGAGCATATGTATAGCCGAAATCCATCAATGTTTCTTCTACTGAGAATGTTGTTTGTAAGAGAGAGCAATAGTGGGATCGTTCAGGGCGATCCTTTGGAGAAAAAAGGAACCGGTAGGACCCGACCTTCTATGAGGTGCACAAAATAGAAAATTGTGTACAAACGAGGTGGGCATGCCCCATGCTTGTGTCATGTAACTCTGAAAAAAAAATGACTGAAGTGTTGGTGTAGACAACTGCAGCGCCCTCAAGGGCGGTGATGATAAAGGCAGAAGACAATTCTGCAAAGAAACATACTCTGAATAATAGGCAATGATCACGGTAATAAGTATCGGCGATGATGCGGGCATTGATAGCCCTACCAAGTTCAGAGGTCTTCGAAAAATGATAGAAATAACTGCAATAGTCGCAAAGTAAGACCCACCATAACATGAGAAAGTGTTGGCGTCGAATGTTATGGAGGTCAATGACAACAGGGAGCAATGGTGTTTCACCCTGTGTCATCCGAGATCTCTCATTGAGTGGAGAATGAGAATCAAGATACTGTCTCCCTTCCGGAAAATGGTATTGATGTCGACAAAAGGGGAACACGACTCCTAGAAGCAAAGGGCTTCGTGAAATCTACTGAGGTGAGGAAGTGGCAGAGGTACATGGATGAAGTCAAGAAGTGGGAAGACTCCAAACTGCCCTTGGTTGGAGAATGTACGAGATAAAGTGTGGCCACAACCATGTAATGAGGTCGAGTGTCAAGGGGACAACAAGACCGATGATAAGTTGTGCCAGAGGCGGGACAAGGTGAATAAATTCAGAGGGTAGAGGTAAGTGAGCTGTGAGGTACTCTAAAGATATGGACAATGCCAGCAAGAGTAGATGATGAGTAATGCTCCAACCAAGGGTGACATGGGTTGCGTTTGGCCAAAAGCAGGGAAGCAGGTCGCCAAAGGTGACAACAAAAAAGGATAATGAAATGACTGGAAATAAAGGCGTTTGTACAATAAATAACGAATAATTTGGGGAGAAATGTACAAATACAGAAACGAGTGCCCCAGTGTGATATGGGTGGCCCATGGAGGGCATAATTTTCTTGGAAAACTGATGAAGGGTGGGGGCCCCATTGGTGAGTTTATGTATGAGGTAGGTGAAAATGAAGGTAGGTTCGCAGATGGGCAAACTGATTGTGGATGAAATGGAGGGTTCATGATACTGCAGAAGTGCAGGTAAAAAATAGAATCGTAAAGAGATAATCTGGGAGTCCGTGTGGGAAATCTAGAAAAATGAGGAGAAGGAGTATGTGGTGATTCACGACATGATGAAAGACTATCGGGACTCCCATCCCTAAAGGGTAATGAAGAACAGCATGAGTGTCAAAAGTGGCAAAAGGTGCTATAAATGGGACAACTCATGTGGGTAAGAATGCTACCGGGTAACAGTACCGAAGATGCAAAATGGAGGTGTGGGTACTACAGAGCTAGGAATGGGGATCCTAGAGGTAAACATCAGAGGGTGTGACTGGAAATGAAAGTGCGATACAATGGGAAAGACTACATGCCAGTGCTGAGTATATACCTGAAGGGGTTGTGTCGATGGATGATGAAAAAGTACCTGCACACATGAAAACCAAATACCCAAAGTGAATAATATCTGAAGAGAATCAAAGATATGAGCATGTATTTGATAAATGTGACTATGCGCGTGTGTACTTGACCATGATATGAAAAAAAGGCGCCCCAGGGGCTCAGGATGAAAAGCGACCTAGGGACTGCTGTGATGTAGGTGACGGGATGTTGATCCTGTGGCTGAAGACGGTTTGAAAAATGGACACCTTGGGCTCCTGGAATGGTGAGTGGAAGTTTGGCAAAAGACCTATATATAGCTGTAGGGCCCACATTGCCACCTCATTTGTACCTGCTGCAATAGTGACTGGACGAGCAGTTTTCAGAGGAGATTTGGAGATTCGGGGAGGATGAGGCATCCGATTGAGGATCTGTGAGTATTAGGTTAGTGGTCTGATCATCCTGCATAGAAATAGGTTTTCAATTTTTGGGCAGGGGCTGTACGGGGGCCGTACATAGACATTTAGGGGATATGGGCCCCACATGCGCGGGTGATCCGGTGATAGGCGCACATATGTGCGCACCTGTACACCGAATATACGCACAAGGGGGCGCGATAGAGAGAATTTAAGGTGCACCCGAAGGGCGCGCCTGTGAGTTGAACAGGCGCGCACCAGTGCACGGTTTTGGGTTTGACAGGCGTGCACCTATGCACGTCTGTATGGTGAACAGGCACGCGTAGGGGTGCGCCTGTGAAGAAAACAGGTGTGCACTGATGCACACCTGTGTAGTGCACAGGCGTGCATATATGTGCGCCTGTGTAATGAACAGGCGCGCATGTGTGCACGCCTGTGTAATGAATAGGCGCGCATGTGTGCGCACCTATGGGCAAAAAAAACCACGCCTAGGAGTCAAGGTTGAAGTGTAAAAAAAAGTCTTTTTGATACTATTGATGGTTGCATGAGCTGATATAGGGATCTATGTTGTCTGTAGGTGGACGGTGGTGACGATGCCAGTGCGGTGGCGAGAGTGAGACTGGGCCCAGTTGCGAGATGCTGTAGCCATTGAGGGGCCCGGTGTGCGTGTGACTTTGGAAACCTGTGGGTTGCTAAAGTTCTTTGAGTGCCCGTTGATATGGGCACAAGAGTATCTGTTACAGTTCCTGATCCAGATGTGGAGTCTAGAGTTGCACTGCTTCCTCGTACGAGGAGAGAAGATCCCCTTCACTGTGGTGGAGGATATATATTTCTTGACTGGGCTCCCCTTTTGGGGAACGCCCCTACCGGCGGAGCCGGTGTTGCCCAAGACTATTTTGCTTGCCGATATTGGCCAGAGATACTGTTCAGGTCGATACTTTATGTCTGGGACTGTGGTGAGTATAGCGACGATAGATTCCCTGGTGCATCGTTGTATAGCAGCGATGATTGTGCGAGTATATGGGTCACTGGTGACCTAGCGGATTAGTGGTTGCTAGCTTTTGGTGCTGGAGAGAGTGTTGGCCGGCGAGCAGTTCGCTTGGGGGCTGATGCTACATGCGAGGATGGTGGCGCAGTTGGACCACTGTCGGTCCACTGGTGCGGGGGAGTTTGATTTTGGGTCCATCCTAGTGGCTTGGTTTTTAGAGAGGGTGTCGATGTTGCGCCCGAGGATTCTACTGGAGATGTCAGGGGCGCGAGAGCCACGGTTGAGGCGGTGGTCAACAGTTTTGCTTCGTCACAGTGGTGGCGAAGGTGGCCACTTCTTTTCGGCAGAGGTGACACAGGTATGGCGATAGATGCCGCAGGTGATACTTCGGTACCCCTATGCTGGGGTGGACTTCCGGGGTGACCCGGACATGGTGCTACCTCCAGGGGAGGTGTTTGACCATCGGGGTATGTTTATTATTGGTGTGCATGTTTTGGTTTATGTTGTTTTTTGAGATAGCAGTCCATATGTATATGATGTAGATACTGATACTATTTGTTGTTTGTTTGCATGTGCAGATGTGGCACCTCGCGGGCGCGAGGCAGAGATGCAGAGAGCGTCGGCTCGTCGAGAGCCGGAGAGACTACCATAGGGAGAGAGACGTCGGCGGGAGGATGCCGCAGGGCGACCAGCTAAGCCAGAGAGGGCAGCGAGGAGGCACCGGTTCGATGACCTTGGTGCGGGGCCATCACATGCTCCTTCGGCGGTGGTCGGAGTGGATTTTGATGACATACACCATCATCTGGAGATGGTTTTACAGGATGTGCCTGAGGGCATGTGGACGCGCATCCAAGACAAGAGTTTCCTGGAGTAGTGTGTAGGGGTACCACCACCATGGCAGGCCATAGTGCGACGAGCAGCAGTGCTTGCTGCTATGACGAGTGGACGCCTGTCGCCGAGGCAGGAGGGTCTCGTGGGTGGACCACCACCTCCTGGGGAAGGTGGTGGTGGGTTGCCACTGCTTGAGGGAGGAGCAGGTGGTGGCGCGATAGAGGCACCATGAGTGGTGCATGGTGTATATCGTTTTTGTTTTATATAGGCTAGTGAGCCCATTTTTTGTACCGAGGTGCTGCATTGGCCTGCGGATACATGTATTTTTGTATGTAAACATTCGGATGGCCTAATGGGCCTTTATATATACATGAGTATACATATTTGAGATCCTGATTTTGTCTACATGTTTTTTTTTTCTGATGTTTTGAATACGTCCATTCTATATATATGTTGTGACAGGTTTTTGTGATATGTTTATGTATGTGGAGCTTGATGTGATATATTCCAATCTAACACCATGTTAGCTATTTGATTTTTTATTTGACTCAATTGTCTTGGAATATGTGTAAATGTAATAGAATCAAAATGTCGAGATAAAAGCCTAACCTGCAAGTATTTGCGAAAGATGCACGGATCGTGTATGCGGTACACATTGTTGAGCTGGAGAACGACTAGTTGAGAGTCGAGGAAGACGCTAAGGTGACGAATATGATGATGTTGGGCATTGGCCAGGAGGCCAATGACCGTAGTGTATTCATCTTGGTTGTTGGTTGTTGACCCCAAACATATGCCGCTTGAATGGAGCATTTCATGTAAGGGGGTGTAGAGAGCCCAAGCAGCCGAAGCGAGATTTTGTGTCCAACGGTTGGCACCATCGGCGTAACCGATGTGGTAGGCTGGTGGAGGAAGCATCTTTCAATAGCACAAAGGATATTTTAGACGTGAGGGAAGGAGAAAAAAGATTAAAAAACGCTAGAAAAGAAATAACCTAAAGTAGAATGACTACTTTTAAGAATAAAATTTCTTAAGATACAACTCGTTGACGGGTTCTTTGAGAGAGAGGCCTTCGGGAGAGGCCAGGATATATGCGCCTTTGGTGAGGCAATGTTGAATTATGTATGGGCCATGCTAGAGTGATTTAAATTTTCCCTGGCCGAAGGTATCATGAGCGATATCGTAAGCCAGGATGAGGTCACCTTCACGGAATGATCGAAGGTTGACATGGCGATCAAAGGTAGCCTTGGATCGTTTTTAAGATGCCTCGTTGTTCTGTAAGAAATATCGACGATCTTCATCCAGAGACTCCAAGTTCAGCAAGCGCTGCTCCATTGGAGTAGTGTCAGGTAACAGCTCAATTGCGGTGCGTAAGGTGGGAATTTCACACTCGATGGGAAGAGTTTCCTCGACCCCATGGACTAAATGGAATGGTGTGAAACCAGTAGCGGTTTTCACCGCCGTTCGATAAGCCCATAGCGTAGAAAATAACATATGATGCCAATTGGTTTTATGTTTATTAACCATACGCTGTAACATGATCTTGAGGACTTTGTTAACTGCCTCGACCTGTCCGTTTGAATGAGGGTAATATGGTGAGGCAAACTCGTGAGAGAAGACTAACCGATATGAGAGTTCAACAAATATCTCATTCTCGAAGTGTTTCCCATGGTCGGAAATGAGTTGGAGGGGTACTCCAAAACGAGATATGACGTGGTTAAAGAAAAAACGCGTTGTAGTGTCAGCGGTGTTGTTGAAAGTGGGCATAGCTTTGGCCCATTTGGTGAAGTAATCAACGACGACAATAATGTATTTGTGACCATTGCTGGAGGGGGGATTACAAGTCATAAAGTCGATTCCCCATTTACAAAAAGGGTCAGAAGTAATGACAGGGTGAAGAAGAGCGGGGAGAGCTCGGGCTTTGTTGGCATAGAGCTGACATTGCTCACATCGTTTCACGGCATGAATGCAATCATCAAACAAGGTAGGCCAAAAGTAACCGGCTCAGATAATATTTTGAGCAGTGGATATACCTGAAAGATGGCCCCCACATGCACCGTTGTGGCAGCCGTTTAAGACTCTGTCGGCCTCGTTAATAGTTAGGCATCGACGAAGAAGGGTGTCGACGCCCTGCCGGTATAGGATGTCTCCGATGAGAAGGTAGCAGGGGGCCTGATGGTGAATATGTCGACGATCATCCCGTGAAAGGTGGTTACCAAACTTTTGAGTTCGGAGGTAGAAAAGAAGGTCGTCGTACCAAGGATCATCCAAAGTAATGTAAAAGAGATGTTCGTTGGGAAAGTCGGTATTGACGGGGGCACTGGTGGTGTCAGAGGGGAGGGCCGTGAAAAGTTCGGCGAGAATGAGGGCCTTCTTACTCTTAGGTGGAGAGAAGAGTACGTGGTGATGTAGCGCATCCCAGGGAGAGTCTGGGTGATTTAGCTCTTCTAGTATTCCCTTGTCACAGTGGAAACGTCGAGAGTACAAGGGGTCATGAGGAGTGATCTAGGTGATAGTGGTTGGGTGGTTGCCCCGTAGTGAAGAAACAGGGGGAACATGGTTAGGATATGGTGCGGGTTCACTCGACATAAACCATATATTGAAGTACTGAGGGGTACTTGTGGTGGTTGGGTGGAGAGTGTCCGTAGGGGAATGAGTAGGAGAGTTGGGGGGGTTGCAGGGTAAATCCTCAGAGGCGTCATTAAAGAACCATGGAGGCGTTGGGAGTGCCTCAGGCTCGGGAGAAATGACATGAAGATCCTCTAGTGACGAGGTAATGTCAATTATTGTCTCTGCGGGTCGGTGAAGCAGGGCCCATTGACGTTGCCTGTATTCAAGGATCATAGGACACTGGTATGTAAAATGAGCTGATGAATCGCAGAGAGAGCAAGGGAGTCTCATACGTTCATTGACTAAAGTGGTGACATAACGAATGTCAGTGATATTCGTTGATGAGGACATAGCAGGAATAGGGTTGTTCTGGAAGTTCTGGCGTACGACGGCCAATGTTTGTCGAAAGCGTGGCAGTGCTAGGCAATGATGGGTATAATGACCATACTCTAAACATATAGCACAAGCGTATTTGGTCCTCAACCCTTTACTATTGGAGGGGTGGGTGGTAGTGGTGGAACTAGCGGTAGTGGCAGGTGTTGTGGGAGTTTGATTGAGGGGGATCAAATTCCGTAATTCAGGTAGTGATGGACAATTGTTGGTTTGGTGGCCCTCTTTCTCACATAGTGTGCAAGGTGGTGGGATGCATGGAGGAAGTGGAGCGGTGAGCTCTTTCTTCTTTCTCCTGCCCCCAGCTGTAGTAGGGAGGTTAGTGAGTGGGGGGGTGGTGGGGGTAAGGATGGGAATCGTCATGGGGATTCCTTCCTATGGGGGAAGGGATGGTCGAGGGACCATCTCAGGTGGGTGTAAATACCATACTGGGATTGCTATCACCATATTAGGTAGTGTGAGTGTTGTGGCTACCTGAAAAGCTTCTATACTTGGTGGAGGGTAAAAGAAGGGAATTTGAGTGAGGGGTTGGGGAACTGTCTCCCAAACGGGACTATGCCCCTGAGGGGATGTGGATTCGTGGACTGTTGAGGTTGACGAGTGCGCATGAGGTTCCAGTGGGAGTGGTTCTGTGACTGTTGGGATGTCAAGAATGATTGAAGCCTCTTGAGGAGGACGAGCATCCTTTGTGTGAGTTCCATTAGATGAGATGACACATACTTGGTTAGCAGGATGAAGGAGTGGTGGTTCTCCATGGTACGTCCCTAACAAGGATTGATCTTTAAAAATCCCAGGACCCATCTCGACGAGTGGATATGCATCTTGGTTTGTGTGGATGAGGGGAAGAATGTTATCGAGGTTGGCAGATGGGTTAGGCTCATAATGTGAGACTTGGTCAATGGTCACGATCTTCCCATTGTGGGGGAACATCATTGTCCGAAAGACGGAATATGCCACTTCCTTCATAGCGTACATGTAGCTATGACCGAACATGATATTATAATCGAGCAAGGCATCGATAACTTCGATGTCGATGAGAATAGTCTTGCCCCTGAGTTCAACGGGTACATTTTGGAAGAGCCCTTTAGGAGAGGATGGTCATCCGTCATAAGCTCGTAATGTGATGGCAGAGGGTATGAGTTCCAGGGAACGAAGTTTCTGCCATACTGTCTTGGACATAATGCATGTAGATGCACCTTCATCGATGATACATCGATGAACTGTGATGTTCTGTATTTTTACTGGTATTTGAAAAGCGATCAAGGCGGGAAGACGAGGTTCTCCGCTGTCAAGATCAAAGTTGATGAGTTGAGTATCGGCAGGGTCAACTGCCCCCAAGGTGGAAAGTAGTGATTTTCGTTGCGTAGGACAAGTCTGGAGGACTTCCAATACTGACATGGCAGTCGGGATTGCGCTAAGTCGTCTACCAAGCTATAGTTATGAGCTGCCTTAGCCTATGGGTTGTGGACATTCCTGCGTAAGGGGATGCGAGGGATGCGTAGTGGTGGTTCGGCGGAAGGGCGGGGGATCACCAATGGGGGTCCCGTCGGTGTAGTGTTTGTCTCTGGAGGGATGGAAGGAGACTCAGTGGGTGTATGATACTGACGACTACGCGTTTGCAGAAGGATTTCTTCCTCACTGGTGAGGAGAATTGTACGCTTTGCTGGGTTGTTAGGGTTGAGGTATTGTCCCCCTTGGGGTGGGGGATGTTGTGTGTCCTGTTGGGTGTTTATCAAACCTTGATGTGGAATAGGATTTTGTAGCATGGCGGGAGGGGGTTGTTGCATGTATTGTTGTGGTGCCTGCTGAGCGGCAGGTTGTGCAGGAGAATGGGGAAGACTACCAGAGTCTTTCAACCATTTGAAATTAGCGATCTGGGAGAAATGGTGAGTGTAATGACCGAACTCACCACAAAGGGCACAAGGGAAGATGGTTTTAACATTATTTCACCTTTGGCGTTTGTTATTATTTCCCCCTTGGGGGTTTTGGTTCCCTTGGTTCTGGTTTCCCCCAGTGGGTTGGTGCTATGGGGGTTGATTCCCACCTTGACCTGGGTTGTTGTTATTCCTATTCCATCTTTTCTTCTTGGCATTGTTCGATGGATGAGTTGGGTTGACTGTATTCAACTATTCAAAACTTTGGTATTGTTGGGCAGCAGAGGGTTGAACAAAATTTACCCCCGCATGAGGATGTGGGGGAGCCATGGGTTGTGGAGGACCAGGAAATGGGAAGTATGGATTTTGTGGTGGTACCGATCCATAAGGTATATAGGAAGGCATTGTTCTTTCACTAGTACCATAATATGATGTTGAGGGAGTACCACTATTGGTGGGAATAGGTGGATGTATGGGAGATGTCAGTGGTGGTCCACTGATGGGTGGAGGTATAGCAACAAGGTATGGTTGTTGATAAGGGGGTGGGGGGTAATAAGAAGTGCCCTTGTATGCCGGTGGGTATTGAGGTGTTCCATACATCGGTGGTGGTTGGGGTTGTGGACCATGGTGTGTGGTGGCACCGATTAGTCCGTCTGCTGAGTGAGACATCCTAGGCTTGTCTTGGCCAAATGGCACAGGTTTTGGAAGATCAGGAAGTACCATGTATAAGTACCCTGAATGTGCATAGATGAGGTCATATTGTTGGGCCTTACTGATGGATTCCTCTTCGGATTGAGGGAAGGTGGAAGCTACATCCTTTCCAAGGAGAGAGACAAGTGATCTAAGAAACCAGTCGAGACACTGTTGCTTGGTGGTTTCCGATTTGCACAAACTACGTCGCCTACGCCACTCATGAATGTGGTTAGTGATGTGTGTGGCTAAGGTTTGTTTGAAGTTAGACAGTAGTTCTAGACCATTGTCGTGGCGGATGGGTAATTGGAAGAAGGTCAGGAATGCTTTGGCCAATGACTCAAAGGTTGTGTGGGACACCAAGTTTTCTTCGACATACCATTTAGCCGATGGGCCAATGAGTGTGCGTTGAAATAATCGCAGTCTGATGGAATCATCCATAATGCTATTGGAAGAGCGCCATAGATGAAAGGTCATGACATGGTTGGCAGGGTCATCCCCTGCCTTCCCTTCAAACTTTGGTATGTCTGAAGGTAGTTTTGTTGGCATTGCAGGCCATGTGGGATCATGCAATATAGGATCATTGGTGAGTTTGGTGAGATCCGATATGTTGAGAGAGGCCAAATATGGCATCTGTAGTGGGGGGGGAGGGTTAGCTCCGGCCATAGTGTGTTGTGAACCTGACCCTTGATGGGGACTAGGTGGGTTGGTGCTCCCTCCTTGAGAGGAAGTGGGTCCCCCGCTTCCGTGTAAAGGAGAGCGAGTGAACGGATGACCTTGGGAAGTTGACCCAAGTAATGTAGAGCCAAACAAATATGATCCTAAGATAGTAGCACTCACAGGAGTGTGTGAAGGGGGTACCGATGAGCAGGAACGACTAGATACTCCCCCTAAGATAGGAGGGAGGTTGAGCAAGCGTCATGAACGATGGGGGTTCTGTGGTTCCCCTATGATGTCAGACTAGCTGTGTGAATATGTGCAAAAAGTGGTGAGAGTAATATAGAAACAAGATTCTTTGAATGAATGTTTATACAATATATATATCCAAATCAAACTGTAATCAGATGTGCATCATACATAAAATGAGAAAGAAGCATATATATGGGTAAGTGGGTTTTTTCCGCGTGGGGGAATCAAAAGAAAGCAAATGCTCGTGTCCTAGAAGACATAACGTCCTTCCTCTCAAATAGCACTGGACCTTCCAATAATACTCAACAGTGGGGTCTGAAGTCACCGGAAGAGAAACTAGTGAAGGATGAAATAATTGGTTATAATGAGGGGTAAAGGGGGCATCTCCCGAAAGAGCTGGCGATATTTCCCAATAGCCACACAAAATCCAATCAAGGTGCAACTGCAGCCCACAATTGTCACCTGGGTAGATGTCCTAAAGTTGGTCACTAGGTACCTCGGTCAAAGTGCGGCATTTAGATTTTCCTCCTAAGAAATGGGTCATGGGCTAGATCCCGTCCAAGAGGTGGGTGCCTCAAGGGGGGACACACAGAACAACCGGACCTCGGCCTTCAACCCTTCACAGGTATCTCCCTGCCTTATGGTGATTGGAACACTTGACTTGGAGATTTTTCAGTTCCCTATTTGACAACCTCTATGTTTTGACAATGTGAGAACCAGATAACGGGGAGTTATTTGGATGCCTATCCTCGAAATCCTACCTAGACTAAAAAATTTCTTTTGGCACCTCCTGTGGAGGAAACCTTAGTGAGTTTTTAGAAAGATTTTATATGTAGTTGTTTTGGGAGGTTGGGGGTGCAAACCAACCTCGTTGATTTAAAAATGGGAGTGGATAGTCCCTTTCAAGAAAATATGGGGTTTTTTTCGGAATCCCATTTTGGAGGAAACTTACTTAGACCTCCACGTTTCAAGAAGAAGCTATTTGAGTGATAAGTGACTTTTGTGTGTGAGTGAAAGTGTGCCAATTTTTAGTGAATTAGATGTCACCTTGTTGCATGTGGACTTCGCTTGGTCCTTACAAGAGTTTGATTACCTAATTAACTAAGTGTCTTTGGTACAACCTTGCGTAATTTAAAAGCCCTAGGAAGCTAGCATGTGGACATGTGGGTCCGTTACTATCCTTTAACTCCCTATTGTGATGTAATCTAAGAAAATATTGAAACTATCCTAGATTGAACATGTGGGCATGTATGGGCCCGTTACAAACCTTTAAACT
>ML802669.1:125869-136327 GCA_009831015.1 Picea engelmannii | reverse complement strand
AAGGCAAAAATCCAGAAGGACTACGCCACAAAGAAGATAATTCACTCCCAGGTATGCAAATTTATTTTATGGTCATTGTTTTTATTGTACTAAATTTGGACATAAGGTTGCAGATTGCAGGGATTATAAAAGAAATGTTCAAGAAATAAATGCCTATGTGTCCCCACGCAACATTGAATGTTACATATTTCATAACTATGGACACATAGCTAATGACTGTAGAAGCACGATCGATACTTCCATGAAAGTGAACACCGATATCATATATAAGAAAGTATAGATAAGAAAACACGAAGAACAGGTGAACAAAGACCAGGTCCCAGAGATCACAAGATTGGTGATAAAATAAGATGACAACAATTCTATAAAGAAAAAGAAAGATGCCAGATACATAAAGGTTTGGAAAATAACTGAAAGAAAAGAAGGACATGTAAATAAGGAACAAGCTCAAGAAATTGTACTTTCAGGCATTGTAGTGAAAGATGAATCGACAGACAGAAAGAAAGAAGTCGAAGCTCAAAGAGATGATGAATCTACCAATGAAGATGATGATGAATCTACCAATGAAGATGATGATGAATACACATCAGAGTAGGAATTTCTTTGAGCCATCCGACTTAGAGACTCCCAAGTAATATGAATATTAGACAGGGGGAGTCTATGTGATAGCTGTGACATACCAAAGAACCATCCTTCGAGCAACTTGTAGAGTTTGAGAAGACAAATTCAGAGAAATTAGTTAGCAAAAGTACAATTTGATAGATTAATCAAGACTTCATGATAGTATAGTGATAAATGGGTTATCATTATGGAAAGTTGTGCAAGTAGAGTCTTGGAAAGTATGGACAGAGATGGATCCGTAAAAACACTTAGTAGGTTTAGACAGATATATGATAGTGGACGAGAGCATGGATTCATAGATTGGTTCAGAGAGTGTTTCAGAGGCATAGCATATTGCAGCAACAACATGTTGTACACGGGTTCTATGGATGAAACAAACTTTGACAAATATACAGGTTGAGTATAATGATCCCATTCCAATCTATTGTGATAATACAAGCGCCATCAATATCTCAAAAAATCTGGTGATGCACTCCAATACGAAGCACATTCCAATCAAGTATCACTTTCTACAGGAACAGGTTGCAGAGAATAACATCAGAGTTGAATATGTGGGAACAAAATAAAAAGTGGCATACATCTTTACAAAACCTCTTCCACGGGAATCCCTTGAGTATCTTCACCAGAGACTAGGAGTAATTTTTACTCCAAAATGAATTCTTTTGAATGCTTATCTTATATGTCTTAGATGTACATGAGGAAGCACCATAAATAGGACAAAGAGGGAGATATTTATCAGATGAAAAGGTAAATTCTTGGAGAGAGAGCATAGAGGCATGTTTCCAAGGGGAGTGATTGTCACAAGGGAAGAATAAGCGATATGACTTCAAAGTGATACCCTTTGTCAAAGGGGAAGATATTATTCATATGAAGAGAAAGAGAGTAATCAGAGGATTATAAAAACAAAGAAAAATCAAAGGCACGTAGATAGGGGGAGAAACCCCAAGGATAGTTCATTTAGGGCAAGCAACCCCAAAGGGAGATACTCTTTTCCATTGATGTCAAAGTGGGAGAGATAGAAAAATTGATAAAGAGTATATGCATGAATGTTATCATGACTAAGTGTTGCCATCAATGTTGGTGTTGCTATCAATGTCAAAGGGGGAGATTGTCACACAATTGGCTTAGGTTGATGTATATTTGGTATGGATTGTTGGTTGTCATTGATGTCAACCATTGGATACGGATATTGTAGATTGATGTCAACCCTTAGTGGTTGATGTCAACCCTTGAAGAAAGTTCGGTAACGAATTCTGGTAGCACAAAGGTTTGGGTAAAGGACCCAAGGATGTTTCATGTATAATGGTATGAGTTTTAATATATTTTAAGGTAATACTATTCTTATGGATATTACATGTCATTAAATTTCTGGTGGTATGTGGAACGTCACATAACTCCTCACGGTTAGAGAATTATGGCCATGAGAAGTTGGAGAACCCAGGTTTGGGTAATGGACCCACATTTGTTTGATGAATAATGGTATGAGTTTTGATATATTCACAGGTAAGAATAATCTAGATGTATAGTAAATGTCATTCCATTTCTGGTGGTATGTGGAAGGTCACATAACTCCTCACGGTTTGAGAGTTATGAACTTACAAAGTTGGAGGACCCTCATATGTTGTCTTGAAGCCCTAAAAGGTCAAAGAAGTCAAAGAGCTTGCAAAGAAGAAATTATTATTTAAATGATAAAGTAAAGTGACAAAGTCAAGAAGAATTATTTAAATAATAAAGTGAAGTGACAAAATCAAAGAAGATTATTTAAATGATAAAGTGAGGTGAGAAAGTAAAGGAGGAATATTTAAATGATAAAGTAATGGAGAACTTTCTAATTATGGAAAGTGGTTAACCCTAAAAATGAGGGAAATAGGTTAAGTGACCTACAATTGTGTTAAGTGACCTAGAAAGTGCTTCTAAGGAAGATATTGTTAATATTATGGTAGCTGCGGGAGGTATTTACCTCCACATGTGAACCTAACGAGAATAGAAGACTCTAGAAAGCAAGAGTAAACCCTAATGAGTTGGATAATAACCCTAGAAGTCTTGTCGGCTCAATAATATAATTTATATTAGGTTATTAGCCTCCAAGAGAAGAAGTCAGCCATAAATAATAATAATATACTGAACAGACACATATCCAGAAGGCAAAGTCAGCCCCAACAAATCTGGCAGAACCAGTATAAATACAAGGTGTGAGTTCTCATTTTGACATATCTCAGAATTGCAGTTCCCAGTTTGGTGCACACTACAGTTCCCAGTTTGGTGTGCAGATGTGGAGGAGGGTTGCGGGTGCAGTTGCAGCAGCAACTAGTTTTTAGTATGAGCTTGGACTATCTCTTGGCTAGGGTTTGGACTATCTGATTAGCTATTGTTGGTGCGCTATCCTTGGAGGAAGATGCACTACACCTTGTTTGGCTATCTAGCCTAGGTTTTCTTCCGGAGCAATTCTCAGTCAAGGTTAAGGTGATCGAAGGGTGGCTTCGGCCTATGGTTGGGTGACGAGGGTATCGTCAATGGTAAAACGAGCACACAATATTTTATATTCTAACAGGTTATAGGCCCATGCCTCCTTCATTCAGTCTAAACACTGGAAGGAAACATAGATGCTAGGATATTGAGCTCGTTGAGGAACTGCCGCTAGTGTTACTAGCAGAAGCAGCTCCAAAGAAACTATCGCTGGGGTTACTAGCAGGAGCAGTTGAAGAAACCCTAAACCTCTTGTTGAGTCACCTTAAGTGAATATATTGACCTAATCTCCAGATAGATCAGTGCACCCTATCCTAGCGCATCTCATGATACTCTCAACAAGCCAAGACGTGAAGTTTGAATTTCTGGTCAAAATCTAGGGTTTGACCAAGTCAAAGCAAGCCATGATTAACTCTATGAAGTCTGAGAACAAGTTAGGCGGAGCCTCTAACTTCAGAGCATGGAAGATAAGGATCGACCTCATCCTTGCCAAGAATAAAGTGTTGGATATTGTGAAAGGAAAGATCGTGAAGCCAGAGTTTGAAGAAGGAAAAGAGAAGGAATCGCAGAACGTTGCAACTATGGAGAAGTTCAAATATATTGACATCAATGCTATGAGTATCATAGTGGATTCCATAAAAGGCCACTTGATACCCTACATCTCCCATCTTGACTCATCAAAGAAGACGTACGATGCCCTAACAAATCTCTTCTCAGTCAGAAACATTGGACAAGTTATGAGTCTGAAGAATGAGCTCCGTAACATGAAGATGAATGATGACGACAGCATAACACCATACTTTGTAAGGATCTCCTAGTTAAGAGATCAACTACAATCTATTGAAGATATCACTTCAGAAAAGGAATTGGTGAACATAGTACTCAATGGTCTTCCAAAGACATGGGATGCATTTGCTACAAGCATGAACACAAGGAAGGAGTACCTGACATTTGAAGAACTTTGGACTTGTTTTGCTCAAGAAGAATCAAGGATCAATGCAAAAGAGAAACCCCAAAAGAAGTACGATGATCAAGCCTTCACAGAAAGATTCAAGAACTTCGGGAACAAAAGGAAGTTTGTCTCAAGGAGGAAGCCAAATCAAGAGAAAGACATTTCAGAAGTACAATGCTTCAACTATCAAAAGTATGGTCACTACAAGAATCATTGTCCCAAGCTAAAGAGAAGGAAGGAGAAACATGAAGCATCAATTTCCAAAGAAAAGGAACCTACAAAGAATACTAAGCAGGATGGAAAAGACTTCTTCTTCTAAAAGGTAACAACACTCTTCTTATTTCTTGTACATATTTTGTTTGCATCGTCTCTGCACATATCTTGTATATATATCTCTTGGAATATAATATGTTCCAAGAAGAACTATACCTATGGAAGAACAAACAAGATGAAAATGGATATCATTAGATAATACACATGAAAGGATGAAATACGAATCATGTGGAAGTTATTAAGCCAAATCAATCATGAAGAGACTTAGAAGAAGCAAAGACAGAAAGAAGTCAACAATCGAGAGGAAATTGGAAAAAGACTTATGACGTTTTGTAGAAGACAACAAGACGGAAGCGTGGACTCTATTAGACAAGAGAGCCAATTATATATTGCAGAAGACAATAAGGATGCATATGGAAGCATGGAATCTATCAGACGGAAGGAGCCGATTATATGAACTTATACATGAAGCAAGGATTAGGAGGGAGCTAATCCTATGATCCGGTGAATATGATGAAGTATATGTATCCATGGTAGCAGCCATGAAAGACAATATGTGTTCAGTTCAACCACAAAAGAAGACTTCTTTGAAGAGAATCCTTAAAGTATTTTTGGTTGTCCATCCAGATCTGTGATCCCATGATGTAAGGAAGAAGTGGAATCTCTAGGGCATGGAATCTATAAGAAACTCCATGGACCCAAGAGCTAAATAAAAACATGAAGAAGAACATGAGGATTCCAAGAAAGTAAGAGAAACCAGAACAACCAGTCATTGTATCAAGAATCACAAGATTACCAGTTTGATATGAACTCACTAAAAGAAATCAAGCAAAAGAACTAAAAGTCGTGATGAAGAAAAGTGTATGGAAGACTTATGAATGAAAGCATTGCGAAATCTAGAACCATAGGTTCTCCCAGATGGAGGGAGAAGACTATGATGATCACTTGTTCTAGTAAACCAGACTTATCTCTACATAAGTCATTATATCATCCGCAACATCCATGAGTTGAAGTTCTACATCAAATGAATACAAAGAATGTTCTCCAGATAAATTGAATAAAGAATGTATGAAGAGCAATCTAAAGACCTTGAGGCATACCAGAAAGAGACTACTATATGCAGATAGAAGAAGATAACTTGGTGGAGAACCTCCAGTGCACAGCAGAAGTGTGGTGAAGATTTCCTATAACATCAAACTGACTACTCAGTAGATCAGATCTCATGATGACAGAAGAAGTGCCACATAAATATGTTCCAGTTTTCCAACTATGATATACTCTATTGTTCAGATCTACATGAAGCCTTCACAATGTTCCAGACTAAAGTACATTTGAAATCAAGCATTACATTATCCATGATGAAGTCCAAAAAGGAGAAAATGATTCTCCAATACATATCTCCACAAATGAGCAGATAAGCAGACATTTTGGTAAAGCTTCTATCCAAGATGAAAGAGTTTGCATACTCAAGCTAGAGCTCTTGGAAACAACCTCCTTCTTAATGAAAAAGGAAGAAATAACTCTCCAAGTTAGGAGGGAGCACTGAAAACATTATTGAAGACATTCCTCTTTAAATTTGAAAAATAGTCCATCTTGGACAGATGCTTTCCTATTCGGAAAGTGGATTGAGACTTCTGACGAACAATCACTTTCCATTGCGGTTAACATGGGAAGTAGTCTGATTTTCGATGTATCATAGACAATGACTTCCCATTGTGGTTAACATGGGGAGTGGTCTAGGGCAGTCTCTCTTCTTGAGGGTTACTCAAGAAGACTGGCCTGCCTCGTCGGACAACGATTTCTCATTGTGGTTAACATGAGGAATGGTCCATTTTGGAGTTTGATGCAGGACAGTCTTTTCCTCTTGTGGTTAACAGAGGAAATGGTTTGGACAATCATTATTTAGGGTTTATACATTCTCTCCAGGGTGCACTTTGATTAGTGTAGGAGGAATGGCCCAGGGTGGGGAATGGTCCAGGCTCAACAATCAGGGACAAACATTCCTTAGGGTTTATACATTCTATCCAGGGTGCACTTTGATTAGTGTAGGAGGAATGGCCCAGGGTGGGGAATGGTCCAGACTCAACATTCCTTAGGGTTATACATTCTCTCTAGGGTGCACTTTGATTAGTGTAGGAAGAATGGTCCAGGTTCAGAAGACAGGACAATTATTCTTCCTTGCTTGAGAAGAATAGTTTAGATATATCATTATTCGACTCCGAGGCAGATATTCTTTCAGAGCTCACAGATGTGAGTGAAATATTGGCCTAGATAATTCAATTTATATCATAACATTATTTCTGTGTAGGTTGCTATCATATGTTTGTTATGAAGACAATAGATATAGACTACTGTGGTGGATATATTCCACTGTTTGTGAGGCAGATATTCTTTTAGAGCTCACATATGTGAGTGAAATATTGGCCCAGATGATTCAGTTTATATCATAACATTGTTTCTATGCAAGTTGCTATCAGATGTTCGTTATGAAGACTGTATGGCAGTAGATGAAGACTATTGTGGTGGATATGTTCCACTGTTCGTGACTATACGTTGTTGATCAAGTACTTGTGTGTTACTTGGTGTGGTAGTGAACCACTGAATTGTAGTTATGTACTACTATGGATAGACACAGTTTTGTTCTATTTTTGTTCTAACTGCCTTGAAGACCATCAACAGTTTATTCAAAATAATCACCATCCAGACGAATGATGAACAAAGATTTTCCAAACGGAAATTGGTTCAGAGCATTTACTTCTCTAGATTATAAGAGTGGCTCTTGTATCACTCTATGTTGTGAGTGAATTATCTATCATCATGTCTAATTACTCATATGAAGTATGGTTTCGAGATATGATGCAGCTGATGGTGATGGTGATGCTCATGATCTAGTCATGAGATAGTCTAGACAACTATATTGATGTTACCGGGTAAATGGTATGTTTTTGTGCTCAAGACCATTACCTGTAATACCTCCCTAGCTAGGAGGGAGTGTTAATATTATGGTAGCTACGGGAGGTATTTACCTCCACGTGTGAACCTGACGAGAATAGAAGACTCTGGAAAGCAAGAGTAAACCCTAATGAGTTGGTTAATAACCCTAGAAGTCTTGTTGGCTCAAGAATATAATTTATATTAGGTTATTAGCCTCCAAGAGAAGAAGTCGACTAGAAATAATAATAATATACTGAACATACACATATCCAGAAGGAGAAGTCAGCCCCAACAAATCTGGCGGAACCAGTATAAATACAGGGCGCCAGTTCTCATTTTGACATATCTCAGAATTGCAGATCCCAGTTTGGTGCGCACTGTAGTTGCAGTTCCCAGTTTTTTGTGCACATGTGGAGAAGGGCTACAGGTGCAGCTGTAGCAGCAGCTAGTTTTCAGTATGAGCTTGGACTATCTCTTGTCTAGGGTTTGGACTATCTGATCAACTATTGTTGGTGCGCTATCCTTGGAGGAAGATGCGGTACACCTTGTTTGGCTATCTATCCTAGGGTTTTCTTTTGGAGTAATTCTCAGTCAAGGTTAAGGTGCTCGGAGGGTGGCTTCAGCCTATGGTTGGGTGATGATGGTATCGTCAATGGTAAAACGAGCACACAATCTTCTATATTCTAACAAATATTTGGAGAGTATAAATAAGAGGCAAGGATATCTCATTTTATATCACACTTGAGAATATTGAACATTTATAGGTTACTGAGGTAACCAAAGGATATCTAAGCCTAATTTCAGAGGGAAGGTGAAGAAAAGAAGGTCGAAATTCAAGGGAGGATAAATTTTTTTGATGATGTTTTCTAAGGTATGTTATTTACAGGCCATCTCACCATTTTCACAATAACTTTTTTTCTAGAATGATTCAGCTCGTGAGATTGATGGGCCATCGAGGAAACATTTCCAAGTATCTATGGTAAACAATTCATCTTGTGGGTCATTGTAATTTTGGAGTTACACTCTGTGGAAAATAGGGTTTGTGGCTAGTCCTGAAACTAGTTTAAAACAAGTGTTTCGGGTAAAAACGTCATAACTTCTTCATAACAGATCCAAATTCAGTAAGAAAAAATGTGTTGATTAGAGTACAATCTGCATTATGTTGTGTAACATTTTCAGATCCATTCAACAAATATTCTGTGTGGGGCATGCTCTACAAGTCCGCTCTCAAGAATAAGCCAGAATTCAGAAAGGTATGCCATTTTTTCTATAACTGCTTTTCTGAGAGGTTCCAAGTGTTAGAAAAAATAGGACCGCGGAGAAATAAAATAAAACAAATGCAGAAAAAAAACACAGAAGATACACAATACAAGAAAGACACAAATTTACGTGGTTCACCCAGTGTGGGCTACGTCCACCAGAGAAATTGCCAGGTCCTTCCTTTATTATTATCCAACAAATGAAGGGATACAACCTACAACAAAACCCGTTGTAACTTCTTCTTCTTTCTCTCATAGTCTCCTCTCTCATAATACAATATTCACCATCAATCATAGCCGCAATGCATTTCCCTCATAAAAGAGGGTTGCCTTCTAGGGAAAAAACCCTAACATAATCTCTACCGTTAGATCTACGACCTTATAATAAACGGTCCAGATTTACAATGAAATTACAATATACATTTACAAGGCAATTTTTCCTTCGGGGGCTTCACCCATGAACCCTCGCTTTCCCACAGACCCCCCGGACCTAGTAGAGGGGGTACCCCCCCTCTGCACTCCCCTATGTGGAAGAGTGTACATACTTCTGGGGTGTAAATGCTTCATGGGGTATAAACATGGCTGAAAGCAAGGACCTATGAATCAGGAAGATAATCAGGCTCCACAACCAACAATCTCCCACTTGGAGACTGATCTCAACAACTCCACCGCTGTTGTATATGTTGGACTCTGAACCTTCTTAGACCTAGCAAATTTCTCATCTTCATCTTCATTCTTGAAGACCAACTGAAACTGAGCAGGAACTCAGTTTCTCCCTGGCTACTCCCTTTGTTAACATGTCTGCAGGATTTTTGCTAGTGTGTATCTTTTCCAACTTCAAATGTCCATATTCCAAGGCAGATCGTATGAAGTGGTACCTCAACTGTATATTCTTAGTATTCAAATGGAAGGTTGATTTCTTTGCAAGGTGAATGGCACTCTGATTGTCACAGTACAACCTGTTGTTCTCCTACTTCTTTCCCAATTCCTCCATAAACCTTTGTAACCAAATCATCTCTTTACTAGCCTTTGTAGCAGCAATATACTCTACCTCTGTTGTTGAAAGTGCAACAACCTTTTGTAGTTTCGAAATCCAACTTATTGTTGTTCGACCTATAGTAAAAACATACCCTTTGGTGCTCCTCCTGCTGTCTTTATCACCTGCCATATCTGAATCAACATATCCCTATAGAAAAGTATTTGAACCTCCAAAACATAATGCATGAGTAGTAGTACCTCTCAAATACCTGAGAATCCACTTTACTGCCTCCCAATGTTCTTTACCTGGATTGTTCATATACCTGCTCACAACTCCCACTGCATGTGCAATATCTGGTCTTGCGCAAACCATTGCATACATCAAGCTGCCAATTGTTGATGAATAAGGGACCCTGGACATGTATTCTATCTCCTCATGTGTCTTGGGACACATTTCCTTAGTTAATTTGAAATGGCTGGCCAAAGGTGTACTAACTGGTTTTGCATTCTGCATTTTAAACCTCTTCAACACCTTCTCTGTGTACTCACCCTGAGACAATGTCAATTTGCGATTTTTTCTGTCTCTTGTTATTCTCATGCCAAGGATTTTCTTTCCAACACCCAAATCCTTCATTGCAAATGAATTGGCTAATTTCTTCTTAAGCACATTTATATCCTACATATTAGACCCTGCAACAAGCATGTAATCTACATACAATAGCAAGATAATAAAGATTCCATTTTCTAGCCTTTTAAAATAAACACAATGATCATAATGACATCTACTATAACCCTGTTCTGTTATAAACCTATCAAATTTCAAATACCACTTCCTTGGAGCTTGCTTTAGGCCATACAATCTCTTCTTCAACCTGCATACCAAATTCTCCTTCCCTTTGACCTCATACCCCTGTGGCTGCTGCATATAAATCTCTTCCTCCAAATCCCCATGGAGAAAAGATGTTTTTACATCTA
>ML802669.1:99565-114971 GCA_009831015.1 Picea engelmannii | reverse complement strand
CTTGTGATTGTGTATTTCTCAGTGATCCTATATTATGCTATTGTTGTCTATTGAAATGCAAAGTACTCTAATAATAGCTTAAACCTTAACATGGTATCAGAGCTAAGCTGAAGAGAGCATCTTTCACAAGAGAAAGTGAAAAATGTCATTGTTTCCATACATGCAAATTAGGGCTTTTGTTGGTGAAGTATTTTATCCCTAAAACCATCTAGAAAAGTGTGCCCTTCCTCAAGGATCACTTTGGCATCCTCAGCACAAATTTTCAGTGGCTAGATCTCCCGGAAAGTGAAACCCTAGTTTTCAAAAAGTATCAGAAAACCAGAGTACCAAAAGTACCAGAAGTATCAGAGTACCAGAAGTACTAGAAAACCAGAAGCACCAATCCAGAAATCCACAGATCAAGTTTGAGGGGGTAAAATTTTGATTTTCATAAATCTGACTACACCAGCTTACTCACCTCATCTCAGTGCATCTATCCCCTAGATCAGAATTTCAAAATTTGAAGTTTGAAAAATTAGGGTTTCCTCATAAAACCCTAAGTTGCAGTTGCAGTTGCAATCTCAGAACCAGTTACAATATCAATTGCAGTTGCAGTACCAGTTGAAGTATCAGCTGTAGTACCATTTGCAGTCACCCTTGAAATTTTCAAGAGTTGGTAATGATTATCAATGCTGCCAGATGGTGCCACTACCTGCAAATGTTATCAAAGGTATGTACTCACATATGTTTAAATGGTTAAACTTTAAAGAGTATTTGCAGGAGAAGGGATCTCTTGCCATAGATCCAGAAGGATATCAAGATCCAACACATTCAGGAGAATAATGCAACTCATGTTTGATTATGCTGATATGCATCTATTTGTTATGACATTATTTTGATCAGTGTTGCATGTTGA
The DNA here is from genome assembly GCA_009831015.1 of Picea engelmannii. Lineage (NCBI taxonomy): Eukaryota > Viridiplantae > Streptophyta > Pinopsida > Pinales > Pinaceae > Picea > Picea engelmannii. Next base: position 114,076 of record ML802669.1, on the reverse strand, counting down.
ATCTATGATCAAATTATTAGATGGATTAAAGTAGAGGTCATAGAGTTTATTCTCTAACCTAACCTTTTGTCAAGAGAGCATATTGTCCTAGTACAAAAGACAGGTTGAATAAAACACTTGTCATCTTGAGTAAAGGAGACTTGGAAGGAAAGTAGCAGCACACTCAAGGACAAGACTTCAGGTTCCAGGAGAAATTTCTTGTGTTAGTTCCAGGTTTCCCTGGAGGAATGTTTGATTACAACACTATGAGAATTTTGACCTCATTTCATGTTGTATTCCTTACCTTTAATCTTTGCTTCAGACAAATTACAAGTCATATCTCTAAAGGAGATACCGTGATGATTGTTCGTGTCATTGCTTTATATTATCAAAAGTATATTATTCTTGCTTGTTGTTTTGTTGACCTTGTTCCAGGTCACAGGTAATAACCCCGAGGAAGCTATAGTGAAGGTTGCAGAAGGCAACGTACTAAAGGAGAAACCTTAAAAGAAGCAATCATCATTGGAAAAGAAGAAGGTGGCTTGTATAAGCTAAAGGGTCACTCAAAAGTTGCCATGACCCACACCATTGAGAATCCATGTGAACTTTGGCATAGAAGATTAGCCCACATCAACTACAAGACACTACCATACATATGCAAATCAGTCATAGGTCTACCAGAACTCAAGGTTGACCATGAAGGCATGTGCAATGGATGTGCACAAGGGAAGAACATCAAGAACCCTTTTCCGAAGAGAGACAACAAAGCAGAAGGAATCCTAGAACTCATTCATTCAGATGTGTGTGGCCCAATGCCATCATCCTCCATCAGTGGGTATGTATACTATGTATCTTTTATTGATGATTATTCTCGTAAGACCTGGGTGTACTTTTTGAAATCAAAAGATGAACTATTAAGTAAATTCAAGGAATTCAAAGCCTTGATAGAGAATATTTTCAAAAGAAATATCAAAATACTTAGGTCAGATAATGGAGGAGAATACACCTCAAAAGAGTTTGTGAACTTCTACAAATATGTCTGGATCAAGAGGGAGCTCACAACTCCCTATAATCCTCAACAAAACGGTGTGGAAGAAAGAAAGAACATAACGATAATGGAAGCAGTGAAGACCATGATCCATGATAAAGATCTTCCAATGTGCTTATGGGCAGAAGCAACAATGAAAATAGTATATGTGCAAAACTGATTGTCCCATAGTGCACTTAGGTTCAAGACCTCGGAAGAAATGTTCACCAGAAACAAGCCAGAGGTAATCCATCTCAAAATATTTGGTTGCCCAATATTTATACATATTTTGAAAGAGAAAAGAAACAAGTTGAACCCTTCAGGAAAGAAGGGAATATTTGTGGGATACTGTGAGGTATCCAATGCCTTCAAGATTTATATACCAGGTCACCATCACATTGAGATCAACAGGGATGTGACCTTCTATGAAGATGCAGGGCTCAAGAAATCGAGAATATGTCAGCTTGAAGAAGTATATGAAGAGGAACCCGTAATACCCAGTGTTGCAGAATCAGTGAGGGAGGTTCCCAGAGCTACAGAACCAGTGAGGGAAGTCGTAACTTCCCCTGATGAGGAAATTCTAGAAGATAATGACACAGTAGAATTTCAATAACCTCCTCAGATGACGATCTCCCATAAAATAAAAATTGCTTGGGCAAGAGAGATTATTCAAGATGGATAGAAGTATGGTGTTCCCGAAGGAACCACAAGACAGGTGAAGAGACCTAATCCATTCTCCAGTTATATGGATTTGATGTGTTATCTCCTAGATAAAGAGCATACTTTCTTTGAAGAATCCATTCAGAAGAAAGAATGGGCAAATGCTATGATAGAATAATACCAATCCATAATAAATAACGACGTATGGGAAATAGTTCCTAGAACGAAGAGAAAGGATGTGGTATCTTCCAAATGTCTCTTCAAAATAAAACATGTTGTTGATGGAAGTATTGAGAAGTATAAAACAAGATTTGTCACTCATGGATTTTCTCAAAAGGAAGGCATTGACTATGAAGATACATTCGCTCATGTAGCTAGATACACTTTGATCAGAACCATCATAGCACTTGCAGCTAAGATGAAGTGGAAGTTACACTAGAAGGACGTAAAGACAACTTTCCTAAATGGTGTGATCGAAGAAGAAGTGTATATAGAGCAACCTCAAGGATTTGAAGTTTTAGAAATGAAGTCTCGTGTCTGCAAGATGAAGAAGGCTCTGTATGGATTGAAGCAAGCTCCTAGAGCTTGGTATGGCGGGATAGACAATTTCCTGACGAGCTTGGGATTTACCAAGAGTAAAGCAGATTCTAACCTCTACTTCAAGGTTATGAACGATGAGTCACTGATATTATTGTTGTATGTGGATGACTTATTCTTAACTAGAGAAGAAAATATTATCACCGAATGTAAGAAGAGGCTCGCCTCATAATTTGAGATGAAAGAAATTGGCCTAATGCATTATTTATTAGGTCTTGAGGTATGGCAGAGTCCAGAGAGGATATTCCTTAACCAAGGGATGTATGTAGTTGAAATCATGAAGAGATTCGACATGTTAGAGTGAAAAATCCATGAATACACCCATGGAAACGAAGTTGAAGCTACTGGTCGACACTTCGTCAGAATTGATTGAAGCCACGCTATATAGACAGATCATTGGATTGTTGATGTACCTGACGAACACCAGACCAAATATTTTTTTTTTCGTGAACACGTTGAGTCGGTTTTTGGTAGAACCCAAACATGTTCACCTAGTTGCTGCAAAATATGTGATGAGGTACCTTAAAGGTACATTATATTGTGGTCTCAGTTATGATGGAGATCATGATTTCACATTGAGTGGATACACTGATTCAGATTGGGCTGGAAGTATCTTTGACAGGAAGATCACTTCAGGATGTTGTTTCAGTTTGGGATCATCCATGATCTCATGGCAGAGTAGGAAGCAATCCAACATTGCTCTCAGTATAGCGGAAGAAGAATACATTGTTGCGTGTTCTGCCAACTACAAATCTATATGGCTTCTTAAGTTATTAACTCGTCTATTTGACCTAGAGATGGAAGAAACCACAATCCTATGTGACAACCAAAGATGCATAAAGATGACAGAGAATCATGTATTCCATGACAAGTCAAAGCACATAGAGATCCAATATCATTACATCCATGACATGGTGCAGAGAGGAGCCATAAAGATCCAGTACATTAGCATGGATGAATAGGTTGTTGATGTGTTGACGAAGCCTTTATCTTGTGTAAAGTTTGAGCACTTTTGAGATAAGATTGGTATAGTCTGAGAGGACCTTCCTTGAGAGGGGGAGTAGTGTCATGATGAGATATATCTAGTACTGTGCTTCCATCTTAATCGCTGTGACGTAAATCCAGTCTAGTTGTTGTGTTGAGATGTGCCTAGTACTGTGCTTCCAACTTAACCATTGTGACATAAAGCCAGTCTAGTTGTTTTGTTGAGATGTGCCTAGTACTGCGCTTCCAGATTAACCGTTGTGATGTAAAGAGATTCTAGTTGTTGTGTTGAGATGTGCCTAGTACTGTGCTTCTATTTTAACCCCTGTGACGCAAAGAAAGTCTAGTTGTTGTGTTGAGATATGTCTAGCACTGTGCTTCCATCTTAATTGTTGTGACGTAAAGCCAATCTAATACCTTGCTTCCAGCTTTATAGTTGTGACGAAAATCAAGACAAGTATTGTGCTTCTAGCTTTATAGCTGCGATGAAAAGAAAAACGAGTATTGTGCTTCCAACTTTATTGTTGTGACAAAAAGAAAGACGAGTACTGTGCTTCCAGCTTTATAGTTGTGACGTAAATCCAGTCCAGTATTGTGCTTCCAACTTGATTGTTGTGACGAAAAACAAGACGAGTATTGTGCTTCCATCTTGATAGTTGTGACGTAAAGCTAGTCCAGTATTGTGATGATGAGCTAGACTCATGTTGTGATGATGTGACCAGCCTCATGTTGTGATGATGATGTATTAGTTTTATACTAATCCATATTGATGCAGATGATGATTTCATTCCTTTGAGAATGGTAATGTTGTCGATGAGAAAAACTTCTGATGATTTATAGATACGCCAGTCAGTGTTCCAAGATGATATTGACGATGTTGTCCTCTCACCCACCTGATGTTGTTGATGATGTTGTCCTCTCTCTCGCCTGATGTTGTTGAAGAATACCCTTCTTGTTAAGGGGGAGTGTTGAAATAATGTAACTCCAAAGTGTATTCTAAATATTATTGTGGAATTATTCATTAGATCAATCCCCATTGTGGATTGATCATGTCGGCTATTGTAAAGGACCAAATCCCCTTTTGCAGATTGGTCAAAATATAATTGTAATAGGTAGAATAATAAGTCGGCCCCAGAATATATTAAAGAGGCCCAATAATATATTAAAGGTGGTTATAACCACCCATATTGAGAAGTCGGACCTGCCAGTGAAGAGACACTTCCACACATGCCAGAATTGTATAAATAAGGAGGCTAGTGCCTCACTTAGACACACACTCACTTGTTCATTGAGAGACAAGTTTCAGAGTTGCAGTTGGAGAAGAGTGTGAGAGAGAGAGAGAGGCACATTCTTGGAAGAGGACTTTTGTATTTGTTTGAGTTATCTCTTGGTATTGTATTGGCTATCTATAATAAGAAAGTTTTTGTTGGGTTTTCTTCCCCTTGAGGGTTTCCCAAGATAAATGGCGTGTCTCTTGTGATTGTGTATTTCTCAGTGATCCCATCTTATGCTAGTGTTGTCTATTGAAATGCAAATAACTCTAATAATAGCTTAAACTTTAATAGACGTGTCCCTAATGGTTGAGCACTAATGGACGTGTGGATCCCTTGCTATATTTTCTAAGTGTAAGATTTACTTGTAACCCTAATTATGATGTAAAGGGTACAAGTTGGTCCCACCATATGTGAAAGATAATTAAGGTTTATTATAATAAATAATTACATTTCTGAGTTATCGAGGTTGGCCCTGTTGTGCCAATAGACACACCTATTGTTGTGTCTAGTCTTGTATAAATAAAGGTGATTTACCCATTGAGGAAAAACACACTTCACTTGTTATTTGAAAATTTCAGACCTACCTTTAAGGTTGAAGTGTGCACCTCTCTTGGGCGCTAGTTTCAAGGTTGTAGAAGCACCCTCTTGTGTGCATATAGGGTTTATGGTTGGGGGATATTCTCTTGAGAATATAGCAAAGGATTGTTGTGCTTTCTTCCCCTGAGTAGAAGGGTTTCCCAGGATATTTCTTGTGTTCTTATGCATGGTAATTCTTCTTGTGATCTTGGTTATTGCAGAACTTGTGTATGGTGTAGATGAATTTGTTTATGGTTCAAGTACATGCTAAATGAAATAATCCTCATTCTTGAGCCTAGAATAGTGAAAATTCAACATGGTATCAGAGCTTAGGACTTGAAAGATCCATTGCATAAGCTTTCAAATCCAGTCGTCCTCTTTTCTGCATAACCGTACGACCCTCCTAGGGTTTCCAGAAAATGTAAGACCCTCTACTTTTTGGGTTATTTCATCACCTTCCACTGAAACTTTGCAGATAAATTTTTTTAGGAGTGTATGGACTTCTTCAACGGATCTCCAACAACTTTTAGATTGCATTTCCGAGAATTTTGGATTTTTGGCCCTAGGGTTTCTAGGGTTCCAAATTTTTTTGTAGAATTTTGATTTTAGGGTTTTTGTAGCTCATTGAATGAATTTTCAAGATTACCAGTGTTCTTTTGAATTTCAAGGATTATTGTTGTTGGTCATAAGTCCAACGAAACCTAAGGTTTCTAGCCTAGCCTAGCCGTTAGGTTTCCTAGCCTAGTTGTTAAGGGTTTGTGGAAGAATCTGCAAACCATGAGGAAAAAAACCTTCATGGAAGATAGGATTGATGGATCAAGGAAATTCAGTTCCTGGAAGTCAAGACTACAGATCACCCTGGAAGAGGATGACCTATTGAGTGTGATACAAAAGGATTTACCAGAGACAACTACCGATGAAGAGAAACAATAATGGAAGGAAGATGACGTCAAGGCAAGGAAGATAATCATCTACTCAGTGAGAGATCATATCCTACCTCGTATTTCCAAAATGAAGACAACTCATGATATGTATAAAGAATTGAATAATATGTTTGAGAGTAACAACACCCTTAGAGATCTTACATTGAAGGGCCAGCTTCAAAATATCAAGATGACAAAAGATGACATCGTTGCCACCTTCTTCATGAAGATTTCAGAGATCAAATATCAACTAGGTGCCATTGGAGAAATCATATCAGACAGAGAAATTGTATTGACCACTCTCAATTCTCTTCCAAGACATTGGTAACCATTTCTTCAAAGTATCATTCGTAGAGCATAACTACCTACTTTTGATCGTCTATGGATAGATTGTACCTAGGAAGAAATCAGACTTATAGCTAGAGGAGTGAAAGACTCCCCTTATGATGAAAATCATGATCTTACCTTTCATACAAAGAAATGAGGAAGAAATGGAAGAAGCTTCTGTTAAAATTTCAAAGGAGAGAAGACTTCATCAACTTCAAGGTATGATCATAGAAAAGAAAAATCAAAGATCCAATGTTTCAGATGTGACAAGTATGGACACTTTGTGAGAAATTTTCCTACCAGGAAGAGAGGAAGAAAACATGCCTCCATTGTTGACATTGATCCAGACACACCTTAGAGACATGAATACATGAAATATTAGGCTTTCTTCTTCTGATTTTTCTCAGGAGGACCAAAAGAAATGTTGAGCATGATTGTAGACTAAGGTAAGTTTTGTAATACATTCCTTATTCTAGTACAGGAGGCCATTTTGGTTGTTATCCCTATAGGAGGCCATATTGGTTATGATCCTAGTACAGGAGGCCATGTTGGTCATTATCCCTGTGGGAGGTCATCTTGGTTATTGTCCTAGTACAGGAGGCCAGAAAAGTACTATAGATATATTATAGGACCTGAGAATACATGTGATGTCTCCAAGTTAGCAACACCGGAAAATGAAGATGTTTATCCTTCTGACTTCATAGGGAGTCACTTGACTCAGAGGGAGTCAAACTATCTGAGAAGAAGAAAGAGACAATACCTTCTCCCCCTTCAGCAGTTCAGAGGGAGACAACCATCGATCTAGTTGATCCAATTGCTTCAATTGATATTCCCAGAGACATTGCAGTAGGCCATAAAAGTTCTACCTACACTCGACAAACTTTGCAGGAGGCAAAGGGACATGCAACTCCTCGAGGAACATTTCGAGAGATCAAGAGACCACATATATTTTTGAGCTATGTTTCAGCCATGATCCAAATCATTGATACTAAGCCTTCTTGTCATGGAGAAGCAGTAAGTCAGCAGGGATGGCAAGATTCCATGACAGAAGATTATCAGTCCATCATGAAAAAATATGTATGGGATATTGTTCTGAGAACAGAAGGGAAGTCTGTAGTGACTTCCAAGTGGATCTATAATATCAAGCATGCATCTGATGGAAGTGTTGAGAAGTACAAAGCGAGATTTGTGGCCAGAGGATTCTCATAGGTGGAGGGAATTGATTATGAGGAGACATTTGCTCCAGTAGCTCGATATACTTCCATTCGTATTATCATTGCACTAGCTGCATCCATAGGTTGGAAACTACATCAAATGGATGTAAAGACAATATTTCTCAATGGTGAGATTGAGGAAGAATTACATCGAGAAACTAGAAGGATTTGTGATACATGAGCAGAAATCTCATGTGTGCAGGTTGAAGAAATCCCTGTTTGGACTAAAGCAGGCACCCCGTGCTTGGTACGAGAAGATGGATGGATTATTGATGAGTTTGGGATTCAGAAAGAGTGTTGTTGATCCAAACCTATATTATCACATTGTTGGTGACGAGTGTCTGATCTTGGTCATGTAAGTTGATGAATTATTCCTCACTGGTTTAGAATTGAATGCAAGCGAGAATTGACTTATGAATTCAAGATGAAGGATCTGGGTATGATGCACTACCTCTTGGGAATAGAAATATGGCATAGGACTGATGATATTTTCCCGAGTCAAGGAAAATATATAATGGAGATATTGAAGAAGTTCGGTATGATAGACTGCAAATCCATGCCTACACCGATGGTGATGGATCTGAAGAAAATGAACGAGGCTTCTACTGATTTAGGCGAGATTGATCCACATCTATACCGACAGCTAATTGGATCATTGAAGAATCTGGTTAACACCAGACCTGATATATGCCATGCAGTGAATGTACTCAGTCAGTTTATGAGTCAGTCAAGACATACACATTGGATATCAATGAAGCATGCATTGATATATCTACGAGGTGTTAATGCTTTGTAAATTCCTAGAGGTTGTCGATAGGTAGAAGAAATTTATTAGAGGTAAATTTATCCAACCACTTCGAAACTGGGATCTAGCCCTTCCAGTTTCAGAGAGGGATCTCTTTGTAAGATTTAGATATGTTTCAGGTTTCAGATATTAGGCTAGTTAAATAAATAGGACTGTGTTGTTTTGTTTTATAAAATGGTTGAAATATTGCTTACACATCCATTGGGATATGGGGTCTGTGTTAAGGTTTGAGATCTGAGAAAAGATTTTATTAGCTTTCTTCACAGGGAAGGATAATGCCAATGTTGGATCCTTTATAAATTCAAGTGATGGATAGCATAAATATATGAGATAATCAACTATAATAAAGAAGCATTCAAGAATTTATTTATCAAAATATCAGAAGATAAACATTAAGATCTTTAAAAGCTAGAAACAGAGTATACGAAGATAAATTATGCAAATTTAACTTCTTTTAAATGATCGAAAGAAGTAGACATCATTTTCTGATCGCTTGAGAAAAATGGTGAATGTTCTCCCTCGACTATTGTGGTAGACTAGGTTTCTTCTCCCCTAGACCTGTTAGGGGTATGACTTGTCTTGGGCTTTTTCCTGTAAACTTGGAAATCCTCTATTGAGACTTCAATAATTGAAGGGGAGATTTCTTGTCTGGGCCTCTTCTCTATTATTACTTGTGGATTAATGATTTGAGAAACATTGGCTGAAGGAGGCTGTTGTTCTGAGTTAATAATTTTCCTGATATATTCCAAAGTGAATATCCGAACAGGCAAATATCTAGGCAGCTTGTAAGGGGCCAACTCGCATCCATAAATTCTAATCTTTGTGTGGTTTTGGTACAGATAGCAGTCTTTGGTCTTGGCAAGGTCTGAGAGATGTAGAATTCATTGGATCTCTTCGTTTATCCTTGGTTCTTGTCTATCGTTGAGCATGCTTACCACTGGATGGTAGAACTGATCTATGAACTAATTGAAAGTGAATTATGGTGAGTTCCTTCTCAGTAGTGATGCCTAGGATGTGACCGACTGTGGTTTTCCATTTTGATCTAGTTTTTGCATGGATAAAATGAACTTATCTGCTTGGAAAAACACGAACATGTATGTCAATATTGAAGAATACCAGAACGTGCCCTCCGTGGGAATCTTGAAAAGTTGTTCATGAATATTCTCGGCCAGAAAACTGTTGTAATCAAACTGCATTGTGGCCCTTTCCATGGTAAAGAATGTTGAAATAATGTAACTGCAAAGAGTATTCTAATTATTATTGATGTATTATTCATTAGATCAATCCCCTTTTGTGGATTGATCATGTCAGGTATTGTAAATGAACAAATCCCCTTTTGCGGATTGGTCAAACCCTAATTGTAATGGGATAAATGAAAATTCGGCCCTAGAATATATTAAAGTGGTTATAACCACCCAGAATATATCAAAGTGGTTATAGCCACCCAAAATGAGAAGTTGACCCAGCTAGTGAAAAGACACCCCAGTTCACACGTGCCAGATTGTATAAATAAGAGAGGCTAGTGCTTCATTTGTTCACTCACACACTTGTTCATCAGAGCGCAAGTTTGGAGTTGTAGTTGGAGAAGAAGAAGAGAGAGAGAGGCTCACTTCTTGGAGAGGAATTTCTATATTTGTTTTAGTTATCTCTTGGCATTGTATTAGCTATCTATATTAAGGAAAATTTTGTTGGGTTTTCTCCCCCATGAGGGTTTCCCAAGATAAATGATGTGTCTCTTGTGATTGTGTATTTCTCAGTGATCCTATATATGCTATTGTTATCTAATAAAATGAAATGAAACTCAATAATATCTTAAACCTTAACATGGTATCAGAGCTAAGCTGAAGAGAGCATCTTTCACAAGAAGAAGAAAAACATCATTGTTGTCGTACATGCAAATTAGGGATTTTTATTGAAGAAGAGTTTCAGCCTCAAAACCATCTCCAAAAGTGCACCCTAACCCAAGGAGTTCTTTGGCAGCTTTAGCACACCTTTTCAGTGGGTATATCTCTCGAAAAGTGAAACCCTAGTTTTCACCGGTACCAGAAAACCAGAAGTACCAGAAGTACCAGAAGTACCAGAAAACCAGAAGCACCATTCCAGAAATACGCTGGTCAAGTTTGAGGGGGTAAAATTTGGATTTTCAGAAATCTAACTACACCAGCTTACTCACCTCAGCTCAGCGCATCTATCCCCTGGATCAAAATTTCAAAATTTGAAGTTTGAAAAATTAGGGTTTCCTCACAAAACCCTAAGTTGCAGTTGCAGTTGCAGTCTTAGAACCAGTTGCAGTATCAATTGCAGTTGTAGTACTAGTTGAAGTATCAGTCATAGTACCAGTTGCAGTCACCCTTGAAGTTTTTAAGAGTTGGTGATCATTGCCGCTGCTACCAGATGGTGCCACTACCTGCAAATGCTATCAAAGGTATGTACTCACATATGTTTAAATTGTTAAGCGTTAAAGGGTATTTGCAGGAGAAGGGATCTCTTTCCATAGATCCAGAAGGATCTCAAGATCCAACACATTCATAAGAATAATGCAACTAAGGTTTGATTATTCTGATATACATCTAGTTGTTATGACAGTGTTTCATGTTGAAGCTATGACCATCATACTAACCTTTGGTCAAAATATTAGATGGATTAAAGTAGAGATCATAGAGTTTATTCTAACCCAAGTTTCTGTCAAGATAGCATATTGTCCTAGTACAAAAGACAGGTTGAAGAAATCACTTGTCATCTTGAGTGAAGGAGACTTGGAAGAAAATAAACACACTAATTCTTGACAACAAAACACCAGGTTCCAGGTTTGAATGATTAAGTTGTTAAAATTCAAAACGTCCAAGTGTCAAGAAAACACTATAGTGCTTGGTAGCATGTGATCATATTGAGATAAATGCTTAATGTATTTATTTGTATGATACAACTAACATCTCCTCTAGGAGAAACCTCTTGTGTCAGTTCTAGGTTGCCATGGAGGAATGGTTGATCACAACACTATTAGAGTGTTGACCTCATTTCGTATTATATTTCTTACTTTTGATCCTTACTTCAGACAGATCACAAGTGATATCTTTAAAGGATCTACTGTGATAATTATTCATGCTATTGTTTTATCTACTACTATCAAAAGAGTATTATTCTTGCTTGTTGACCTTGTTTCAGGTCACGGGTGATAACTCCGAGGAAGCTATAGTGAAGGTTGTTGAAGGCAACATATTATATGAGACATGAAGCAGACTATGTACATGACCATATACACTCATGTACCAAAGGAGATGAATAAGAAGCTATATCTTGAGATTCATAGTATCTCATATGAATATTGATTGAAAGGAGAAGAAGGCTCCAAAGATGACCAAACATTAGAACGGGAAGTAGAACTCGTTTGAAGCCTGACTTTGTCTTTCATATCTAGACCTGGTATTCAACACTAAGTATACCCTGTAAGAGATGATGAAGTCCATATAGACTCAGAAGAAATCGAGAGTAAGAATGATCTCAAAAAGTATCAGATGAAGAGTCAAATTCCATGACTGGGAGACAGATTCCATGAGAAGACTAGATCGTAGCTTTAGAAACTTCTGGGAGATATGAAATCTCTTGGGAAGATTCCCTTGTTTTAGTGACAAAGAAGAAAGCTAGTCAGAAAGACTAGGATATGGATTCTTCTGTGAGAAGAGAAGTCAGTATTGAATTCCAATATTTATCTATACAGATCAAACATGTCGCAGATATACAAATCCTGATGTATGTCTAGAGGATTCTCCCAGCAAAAGGGAGAAGACTATGCTGAGACACTTATTGAAGAAATAGTTCAAGTATTTATGAAGACAACCAAAACAACCATGATTCATATATAGTATGAGATGCAGGGGGAGAAATACCCATATTGAAAATTGAGTGGTAGTTGGTGCAGTACATTAGTTGGGTCATGGAGACATGACTACAATGAAAGATAGAGTTACCTCCATGAAAGAAGAAGAGTTGTCTTCAATATCAATTATTGAGCCACCCTCGGTTTCAGATGAAGTTGTTGTCGTTATAGAAGAAGAGGAGTTACTCATATTTTAGTATCCATAGTGAGGATGAAGCAATCATTCTCAGCCATAGAGCAGGTGCAGGTGCAGAGTCCCAGTTCTAGAAGGAACAGTTGCAAAGAGAGTAGAGGACATACTCCCAAACAGTGAGAACAGATAAGTGCTTTGCAGAAAGCACATAGAGGGAGCACATGATTGTGCAAATAGAGTTACAGCTAAGCAAGTGTACCAGATTGGTACAATGTAATGAGAAAAATTGATTTGAATATTGAAGATAGAAAGACTCATGTTTGCCAGTTGAGGAAGGATCTGTACATGTTGAAGCAAGCTCCTAGAGTTTGATATTGCAGAGGACAGACAATTTTCTGACAAGCTTGGGCTTTACCAAGAGTAAAGTTGATTCTAACCTCTACTTCAAGGTTATGAATGATGAGTCGGTGATATTACTGTTGTATGTGGATGACTTATTCTTAATTGGAGAAGAAAAAATCATCACCGAATGTAAGAAGAAGCTCGCTTCAGAATTTGAGATGAAATACCTTGGCCTAATGCATTATTTCGTAGGTATTGAGGTATGGAAGAGCCCAGAGAGAATATTCCTTAACCAAGGGAAGTATGCAGTTGAAATCCTGAAGAAATTTGATATGTTGGAGTGCAAGTCCATGAATACACCCATGGAAACGAAGCTTAAGCGTCTGGTCAACACTTCGTCAGAATTGATTGATCCCATGTTGTATAGATAGATCATTAGATCGTTGATGTATTTGATGAACACTAGACCAGATATATGTTTTGTCGTGAACACTTTGAGTCAGTTTCTGGTAGAACCCAGACATGTTCACCTAGTTGTTGCAAAACATGTGATGAGGTACCTTAAGGGTACATTAGTTTATGGTATTAGTTATGATGGAGATCATAATTTCACATTGAGTGGGTACACTGATTCAGATTGGGGTGGAAGTGTCTCTGAAAGGAAGAGAACTTCAGGATGTTGTTTCAGTTTGGGATCATCCATGATCTCATGGCAGAGTAAGAAGCAATCAAGCATTGCTCTCAGTACAACAGAAGCATAATACATTTCTACGTGTTATGCCAGTTATGAAGCCATATGGCTTCATAAGTTGTTGATTGGTCTATTCGACCTAGAGATGGAAGCAACCATGATCCTATGTGATAACCAGAGCTGCATAAAGATTATAGAGAATCATGTATTTCATGACAAGTCGAAACACATAGAGATTCGATACCATTACATCCGTTACATGGTGCAAAGAGGAGCCATAAATCTCCAATATGTTAGCATGGATGAATATGTTGTCGATGTGTTGACCAAGCCTCTATCTCCTGTAAAGTTTGAGCACTTTCGAGATAAGCTCGGTATAGTATGAAAGTGTTAGAATATAAAATATGGTGTGCTCATTTTACCATTGACGATACGTTCGTCACCCAACCATAGGCTGAAGCCTCCCTCCGAGCACCTTAACCTTGATTGAGAATTCCTCTGGAAGCAAACCCTAGGCTAGATAGCCAAAAAAAGAGTAGTGCATCAATCCCCAAGGATAGTGCATCACAAAAAGATGATAAGATAGTCCAAACCCTAGATAAGAGATATTCAAGACAAAACTGAGATCTTGCTACTGCTGCAGCTGCACCAGCTCTTCCTCCAAACCTGCACACAAGACTGTAACTGCAGTGCGCACCAAACTGCAGAACTGCAATTCTGAGATGTGACAAATGAGAACTGGCACCCTATATTTATAGTAATCCTGCCAGTGTTTGGGGGCCGACTTCTCCTTCTGGGTATGTGTTTGTTCAGTATATTATTATTAATTCTGGTCGACTTCTTCTCTTGGAGGCTAATAGCCTAATATAAATTATCGTCTTGAGCCGACAAGGCTTCTAGGGTTATTAGCCAATTCATTAGGGTTTCTCTTGCTTCCCGGAGTCTTCTATTCTCTTCAAGTTCACACGTGGAGGTAAATACCTCCTGCAGCTACCATAATATTAACACTCCCTCCTAGCTAGAGAGGTATTTACAGGTAATGGACTTGAGCACAAAATATACCATTTACCTGGTAGCATCAATATAGTCATCTAGACTATTT